>JAULBO010027567.1:0-12011 GCA_032355325.1 Clypeosectus delectus | reverse complement strand
TACACATGTGTACCTCTGAAATTGTTATGACATGAGTGTTATGACATGAGTTATGTTTGACCGTATGGTGGATAAAAATCTATAATCTGTGCTAACCGTAGCCCTTGCTCTAAACCCGAGTCGAGCAACTTCGTTTTAAATATAATTCCTATATAATTAACTATGTACCCAATTCACTAAAAACGCTTTTCTAGACTAGAGGTATTGAGTTTAAAAATAAATATTTTTGCTGTTTCTATTATCAAGAATCATGAATGGTATTGAATGCAGAAATTCATACAATATTCAAGTCCACATTTATAAGCTCGTCGCGTATGAGTGAAATATTCTCGCAGCAATGTTAAACCACAAATTAATCAATGTAAGCCTTCCAATTGTTTTTCTGAAACTGTCTAATTTATAGAAGGAAATGTTTCTGTTAATGTTATGCATATATAGCATGCAATCATGCCGACACCAATGCTCTACCTACAGTGCTTGCCATTCCAGTCTCCGTTACTTGCAGCCGACATGCTGTAGGATAATGGCCAGTTTTGTGTGTTTCCATTTGAGCTATTTGATTGGATTTAGAACAGATATATCAGACAATCAGAAAGCTTCTTTCAGAAACAGGATGTACCGTAAACCGTAATGGTAACGTTTTCTTGATGATTTTAGTTTCGAAATGATCTCGTGTTTATCCTGACGAACGACTTCCATTTTTCGTTTGAGATCATTGTCTATTTTTGCCACTCTGTTTATTCTATTAAAACATGGCATACACATATAGCGATTTACTGTTTTAGTATTATAAATTTCAATAACTTGTTCGAATTGATTTCTATATAAAAATGAAATTCCTAAAATTTCTCGTCTGTATGCAGAACTCTGGTTGCTTCATGCGATTCACGTAAACTCTACGTCTTCAAAATTCTCACCAGAGGGGGCTAATAAAAAATGTAAACATTGGCTATTATCCTACAGCGTAGTAGACTGGAAGTAACGGAGACTGGAATGTCAAGCGCTGTAGATTGAGCATGGCAGACACCAGGCTATATTCTCAATTGATCAGTTCTTCCAGAGATGATGACCGAGATCGTGACAGAGACAGGGACAAGGAAAAAGAGAAGGACAAAGATAAACCAAAGTCCATATTTGAAGAGTTCAATATACCCAGGCCCACTCTTCAGATGAATCCATTCACAGGTGAGTGAGCGCGGAGTTTTAACGGCGCTGCCAAAATCTTTCACCCATTTGCAACGACGTCATTGGGTACTGTTTTGGAAGAGAAGCTATAGCTTGACACCAGCTAGATACAATTGTAAATAGTGAATGAATGATGTACAAATATAAGTTTGCATTGTTGATCAGTGGCTAGACGTTTGTGATTTTGTGTGCCTCATCCAGAGATAACAGCAGGTGTTCGCAGGATAGTCAATGTTTCCTAAACTGTAAATAAAAGAAAAACCTTCATGTTTTCACTTGCGTCTTTCGTTGACAATTGGCAGGCATGCCCTTCACCTCCCACTACTACCAGCTACGAAACAAACGTGTCCTGCTGCCGGTCTGGGAATACAAGGACAAGTTCATGGAAATGATGACCAAGTACCAGACAATTGTTCTAGTCGGGGAGACAGGCTCAGGAAAAACCACGCAGGTATGTACCGCAGAAGAGAGGTACCTTTTATGTTTCTATTCACAAGAAACTTGTAAGCAAGCAAAATTACCAGCCAATATTTCTGAATATTAGTTGCTTTTGTTTGATTATATATCTTTCTGTTGCCATCATATCTTGTTATCAATATAGGAGTGATTATTACTGTACCTTTAATACTGCACAACTTTTCGTGATTAGCAATTTTGTCTAAAGTATTTATGAAATATCGAACAATTCAGAGAAATACAGCCAATGTTTGATTTGGTTATATGAGAAGTTAATTAATTTTTTCACGCAGGTTAACATTTAAAAATATATTTCTTTTCAACATAACACTCGTTGAAATGTGTAAATATTATGTCTAAGCATGATTTGCATATTCAGATTCCACAGTGGTGTCTAGAGTGGGTGCGAGCTCGGTTCGCAAAGAGGGGCGTGGCTTGTACCCAGCCTAGGCGAGTGGCCGCTATGTCCGTCGCTCAGCGTGTGTCTGAGGAGATGGACGTCGGACTTGGACAGGAAGTTGGATACAATATACGATTTGAAGACTGTACCTCGGCCAAAACACTTCTCAAGTATGTTTTCTGGCATTTTAATGGAATTTATCACTCTGGTACATCACAGAAGTTACCTTGTTGTGTTTATGGGGCAGGTGGTAGAAGGTTGTGTTCCAATACTGCCCCGGGGACCTGTCGACCATGTATACATACATATATGCTATACACTTGCAGTTGTCTTCCTTGGCTTGTCAGTAATAGTTGGTGTTTCAGCACTGCGTTAAACTGATGAGCTTTGATTTGAATGAAAGTCTTGAAAGCTACTTGGAAACCCCAATTAAAACAATACAATATTTAAACAAGAGAAAATACATAGAAAAGATAGTTGGATGTTATCATGGCATGGTATTGGGTTATTGTTGGTTTTCGTCCAAATTTCCTTCCATCAGTTCACAATAGATATATCCCATAGTCTTGTCCGAATTATGTTTTATATTTAGACATTGAAAGGCTTGTCCCACTGACATTAGAAGTGAATATATTCCAGATACATGACAGATGGTATGCTGTTACGAGAAGCTATGTCCGACCCTCTGCTTGAGCAGTACGGTGTCATCATGTTGGACGAAGCTCACGAACGTACGCTGGCGACAGATATCCTCATGGGTCTCCTCAAGGAAGTAGCCAAGCAGAGATCTGATCTCAAGATTGTGGTCATGAGTGCCACACTGGATGCCGGCAAGTTCCAGGTAAGAGCTCTCATTGCCTTGCAGAAATAACCCACTGGTTTATGTAGAGCTTGATAGTTGGCCAAATACCTGTATAATTTTATAAATTCCCCAATTGCTGGCACAGATTGAAACTACTGATAGCTATCCCATTGCGTTCTACAATTGCCCCCATTGTTTTTAACGCACAGCATAAATACTCCATCGCTTTGCCTAGTGATGTACTTATTGGCCATGGAGAGTCACTGGAGAGGCATCAAGAAACCGATGGTAGATCAATAAGGGTCGGTGCAGACCTGGCCTACCTTAACGGTTTCTCCGTAATATTTCATGAGAAATAACCTACGGTTTTCCGGAGATGCAGTCAAAGTTTGCGGTGGCCCCCGAATAAATAAATAAATCTGCGAATATATCGTGATGCTAGACACGCTAGAGCAGTGGGACAGTCTTGGGTCTAATGCTAACTTCTAAGATCGCAACTACTGTCCGCGAATGTTACAAAGTCTCCAGCATACGTCATTTGAGCATGCCACTGTGTGATGTGGAGTTGCGCATGCTCTACAAAAATCCATAATATTTTATTCCATCTTATTCCAGCAATACTTTGACAAGGCACCCCTGATGAGCGTTCCCGGGCGCACGCACCCCGTGGAGATATTCTACACCCCGGAGCCCGAGCGCGACTACCTGGAGGCAGCCATTCGAACCGTGGTGCAGATTCACATGTGTGAGGAAATTGATGGCGACATCCTCCTCTTCCTCACGGGACAGGAAGTAAGATGGCCGTTCCTGTCATTGATAGTCTGTGATCCTAGTTTTGCTTTTGATAACCAGAAACCCTTGTAATTTCATAGGAATTAATTTTTCAAAGAATATGAAATTTCATTGAATAAAGATTGGTTCCTTTGAGATCGATTTCTAAAAATGTAAAATTAAATACATGTAGACATTTCTTGTTCTATGAGAATAGGAAAATATTATTCTGTCTAGTGGGTTTTGAAGGCAAATTTGTGCAACCCTGCCATCTCAGTTTCCTTCACAATATTGCAAGAATATAGTTGCTTAAAATCTATGACCATATTGAATCAAACGAACCTTGCAGTAGAGAAATTTACAGCATATGGAAATGTGACGTTACAGTACCATTCTTGCGGCATGGTATGAGAGAGAACAATTCTTGCGTCATGGTATGAGAGAGAACAATTCTTGCGTCATGGTATGAGAGAGAACAATTCTTGCCTCATGGTATGAGAGAGAACAATTCTTGCGTCATGGTATGAGAGAGAACAATGTTTGCGTCATGGTATGAGAGAGAACAATTCTTGCATCATGGTATGAGAGAGAACAAATCTTGTGTCATGGTATGAGAGAGAACAAATCTTGAAAGCGACTCTAACTCTTTCCTTGCTGAATTTACCACCACCACTGTTGTGAAAGATTCTCGCCACGACGTTAAGAAACTATTCACTCACTCACTCACTCACTCACTCACTCCCTATAGAGCATCTCTGGTTACCTTCAGCAGCGAGAAAGTTAAATGGAACCCTATTCCAACGGTACAATTGCGCACGTTTTTGTCGTTTGTCAGGAGATCGACGAGGCATGCAAGAGACTGCAGAGGGAAGTGGACAACCTGGGCCCGGACGTGGGCAACCTCAAGTGCATCCCTCTGTATTCAACCCTGCCCCCGGCCCAGCAGCAGAGGATCTTCGAGCAGGCCCCACCCAAGAAAGCCAACGGTGCCATCGGCAGGAAGGTGGTGGTCTCCACCAACATCGCAGAGACATCGCTGACCATCGATGGAGTGGTGTTTGTGATAGACCCGGGATTTGCTAAGCAGAAGGTATGTGGATGGTTGGAATAGGCTGCAGTTAGGTTGTTTTGGAATATTGATATCAGTAGAAAGCATGATTCATTCTGTATCCTCCCATCGATATCGGTGTATGTATACGTTAATTCCTTCGTGCGATATGGCTATTTTAAAATGAGGTGGGTTTTTTTCAAACTATATCATTTTAGTTTAATCAGTTTGTGATTTTGAAAAAAAACATGAACAAAAACCACTTTTATCTTTGACGGCAGATTTAACAACATTTTCAATTATTTGTTTGTTTGTTAAAGGTGTACAACCCTCGTATCCGAGTCGAGTCGCTACTGGTGACGGCTATCAGCAAGGCGAGCGCACAGCAGAGGGCGGGTCGAGCTGGGAGGACGCGGCCCGGGAAATGCTTCCGTCTGTACACGGAAAAGGCCTATAAACAGGAAATGCAAGAGAACACGTACCCAGAAATTCTCCGGTCCAATTTGGGATCCGTTGTGCTGCAGCTGAAGAAGCTTGGTATTGACGACCTGGTCCATTTCGACTTCATGGATCCACCAGGTGTGTTTTCAGATAGTCTGACCTCTCATGTTCTAACTGTACTGGTTTCTCATAACTGGCAAAGTTTTCATATATGCACCTATCGTCTTAAAACAACATATATGCAGTCATGTATTGGACTTCCTCCGTGATGTAATGGTTAGAATGTACTTCCTGAGAGAGGACAGTCATGGGTTTGGTGACAGGTCTCGTCATACCAAAGATACTTGTTGTTCCCCTCCTTGGTGCTCAGCATTAATAGTGGTAAAATGACTGGTCAGCTCTGAGTCGGTATAATGTGTCTGAGTGTGGTATCCATGTTCAAACTGCGGCATGATATTCCTATGAACTAGCACTATAACGTGTGAAATACTCGGACTAGCAAAAGCAGACATGCACATACACACATGTATACACTACAACAAGGAGTGATATGAGCACGTTCTTGAAAGCAGCTTTAGACCCCAATTAACAACAACAACAGCCAGGGTCAGGTGACGTAGCGCACGAATGAGCAGTCACCGAGTCTGGGTCTCGAGGATGAATCGCGACAGACACTTAAACAGATCTCTCCCCACTTCAGCGCCGGAGACGTTGATGCGGGCGCTGGAGTTGCTGAACTATCTGGCGGCGCTGGACGACGACGGCGAGATCACGGAGCTGGGTTCCATGATGGCCGAATTCCCCCTGGACCCGCAGCTGGCCAAGATGGTGATCGCCAGCTGCGACTTCAGCTGTTCCAACGAGATCCTCTCCATCACCTGCATGCTGTCAGGTAATGGGCGACGGGGAGTGTGTCCAGGTTTCCCGGCACTTGCTGTCGGCAGTACGAACCAGACATACTGTGTGAGACCTGCTACGTGACCCTTACCTCTCTCTGCTGAACCGCGACATGAGCACGGTCTTGAAAGCGGCTTTAAACCCTAATTCGACCAACCAGTCTCTCTCTGCTGTAGAGAACCAGAGATGCCCCATGCAACAGTCATTGTGGTTAATACAGCAGGGAGAGTGTTCAAACAGATTTTTGTATGCATATGTAAAAATAGTCTTGGTTTTGAATTGGAGATGCCACTTATGTATTGTTTATATTTACCTTGGCAATGGTTTTCGTCACAGATAGATAAAAAAAAAAGCAAGAACGAAGTTAAACCATGATACTTAATTAGGTTCAATTCCCCCGTCTGTGTCATAACAAAACGCGTTCATAGATAAGATTGTACTTGTTGTTCCCCTGCTTGTAGCTTGCCATTGAGAAGGGATAAAGCAGGGAGTGGTCAGCTCAGAGTGGGTATACTGTGTCAAAATGGGGTATACGTGTTCAGACTGGCTTCATATTCCAGTTAGCTAGTACTATAACACTAGTGGAAATACAGACTAGTACAAGCAGACATTACATACTCATGCATGCAAGCCGTGATAGAAGTGAAATAATCTTGAAAGTGGCTCTAAACAACAGTTTAATAACAACCTGCATATTTAAGACATTTTGATGTGTTCAGATATCTGGTGCATTGATTTTTACAAAATGTATTTATCCTCTCAACTTAGGATGTCTATGAAAAGATAATTATTAGTGACAGTGCACCCTGCCAAATTAGTAACACAACTTTACAATTCTTGTGTATGATTTCTCTTAGAGATCTTTTACAGAATTCTTAGTTTTTTAATGATGATGGAATGTTGACTGTATGCCATGGTGGGTGCACTGTCTAACATACTGGCTTCCTTTTAGTCTTGATGCTGTATGCCCTTTGACCTGCACTAATGGCACTGGGGCCGGGCCGCTATGGCCCCCACCCACCCCTGTTTAGTCCCGCAGTGTTTTGTGCGTCCGGCCGAAGCCAAGAAACCCGCTGACGAGGCTAAGATGAGGTTCGCTCACATAGACGGCGACCACCTCACTCTCCTCAACGTCTACCATGCATTCAAACAGAGTGAGTAAAGTAGCCCATGGCTACACGGTCATGCCAGCCAGTCCTTAGCTTTGTTTTTATTGAATAGCATACTCACATAGATTAGGCTCAGACTTTTACTACAAAATTTGCATGTGCTACTTAGCTATTTGACTCGTCGTAAAACTGGGACCATGACCACTTGAGTTAAAGCTAACCCCCCTGTGTGCTCATTACTCTCTTGACTCGTAAAACTGGGACCATGACCACTTGAGTAAAAGCTAACCCCCCTGTGTGCTCATTACTCTCCCTCAGACCAAGAAGACCAGCAGTGGTGTTACGACAACTTCATCAACTTCCGGTCACTGAAAAGCGCCGACAACGTGCGGCAGCAGCTGGCTCGCATCATGGACCGCTTCAACCTGCGCCGCACCAGCACGGACTTCACCAGCAGGGACTACTACATCAACATCAGGAAAGCCCTGGTGTCCGGCTACTTCATGCAGGTGTGTAGACTGCGTCCGAGTTTCCTGCCAGCATGGTGAATGACCTGTGGGTGAAAGTCTATGGTTGGACCCGAGACTCGGTGTGCAGACTGTTCCCTGTCTACATATCACCATCTTTATAATTGTGACTGGGGATAATACTACAGTTCTCACTTCTCTTATTACTGGATCAATATCTTGAGTTAGATGTATGAATTAAAAGAAATATTCTAATGAGTATTAAATCTCAGAAAAGATAGTGTTAACTTTAGTATTAAGTTCAACCAGTAATCTTTTGTATTCCGTTTTTAAATGCAGTGTTATTAAATAAGGTGGGTGTTTATGGCAAGAACATAGGGTAGGTTTCCCCCCATACCTGCTGGTTGTGGTAATGATTTTTTGGACTGTGAGTTTCTTTCAGCTTTCTGCTACCATGCTGGGTTTGGTGACCACTGTCGATTCATTCTCGACTTCAGGAAAATGAAAAATGTTCAGTTAAACATTCTTACAATGATAGATTTGAAGCATTGTACATTTAATAGTAAAAGAAGAAAATATACATTTAATGTTTTCTCAGATGTATCTAAGCAATGCCATTTTACTCAGTATTAACTTTCTCCCTGCTGTTGACAACCAGAGATGCCATGTATACGACAGTAATGTGGGCACTGAATATTTTTTGTCTCTGCAAACCACAACATTTCATGCAATAATCTTGAAATTCATACCAAAACATCACCTACCAGAATAATTTCACAACCTACTGAAGCACTCGTAAAATGTGCACTGTTAGGGCAGTTGATTCAGACATGGGATTGTTAAGTTTTAAAGGACTGTTCGCTGTCTCCATACCTAGCACGACCAAATGGTTAATTTCCAAGGGAGATGGTTATTTTGAATTTGTTTTCTCTAACACGTCTGCTTGACTATATGTCAATGTGTTCGTTCCTGTCACATGTGTTTTCGGCACTGTTAAGGTTGCACATCTGGAGCGGACTGGACACTACCTGACCGTGAAGGACAATCAGGTGGTCCAGCTTCACCCATCCACGGTACTCGACCACAAACCGGAATGGGTTCTCTACAATGAGTTTGTGCTCACCACAAAGAACTACATCCGAACCGTGACGGATGTCAAACCAGAATGGTAAGCCAAGATGTACATCAGCATGATATTTGTCATCGACTGTCACTGTTCTCCTTGGGCTGTTTTCACTACACTATACTATACTATAATCAGTAGACCGTTTCCGTGGCTTAGTGGTTATATCGTCACCCCTGAGAGCAGAAAGTCGTGTTTGATCCCCGTTCGCGTCATACCATAAGAAATTGAAATATTATACTACTTGTTCCCCCTACTTGGCACTCGGCATTAAAGGGGTAAAGCAATGACTGGTCGGCTTGGAGTAGGTTTGTTTCTTAGGTGGGTATTCATGTTCAAAATGTGGCACGATATTCCAGTGAACTAGCACTATAAAGCCTTGTGAAATACCCAGCCTAGCACAAGCAGTCATTATGCATACACTACATACAATTCGTTATATGAACATATTCTTGAAAGCGGAATTAAACCCCAATTAACAACAAAAACTGTTCCTGACCCTTACGCAAGGGCGAAAGATTCCTGCAGGGACGTTATGCAACAGCTCATTCATACGACCCTCCCTGGATGCACATTGTCAATTTGCTATCCTCCATGACGTTTGAATTCCGCAGGCTGGTGAAGGTTGCGCCCCAGTACTACGACATGATGAACTTCCCGATGTGTGAAGCTCGCCGCGTGTTGGAGAGGATCATCACCAAGCTGGAGAGCAAGCAGTACCAGGACGGATTCTGATTCCAATTCCGATTCCGATCTGATTCCGTCGGCGATAGGAAATCATGTGCTTATATATGTGAACAGATCTGAAGTCTTGTGTCCATCATCTGCCTGTTAAAACTGCATTGTCTGATCAATGTGAGAACGGTTTAACTTTGCACTATACAAGACAACGTTGCTGATCATATTCGTGCAAGCCGAACATCTCTACATGATATCATTATGTATCGTTTACTTTGGTATTCCCACAGTACTCGAAGTATCAGTACATTGGATCACAACCGTCTGTAGTAAATTCACACTATCAATTGGTTGGTGATGTAAATATCCTGTGTATGTACTATGCAGGCCTATACATAAGATGCCTGTTGCATGCCAGATGTTGAAAACTAACATGTTGTATGGTGACAATTATGTTTTACTGCAGATGTACAGTACAACATATTGCACAAAGGAAAGAGGAACAAATTTTAATGTCATGAGAAGATATTTTACTATTTCACGATTTTGTTAGTGTTTGACAGTTTGTTTGAATGATGAGACTTGATTTCACAAATATATACAATATTTTGACCGAAGATGAAATCAAATTTCACATTCTTTCTAAGGGTGTGATTACCATGGGAACGGGGACAGCGTGTTAGACTTCGGAATGTCCGAGGTTGGTATGGTTGAAGACGTGGCTGAAAGGGTGCACTGTGATTGTATGTACGTCCTTTGTGTGGATGTTATATAATTATCATGCCAGAGACGATTTACGATTTATCTTACTCCACTGGCTGTATTTAAACAAACAATTTTATTAATCATGATTTCGTTTCTAAGATTCATTATGGTAATGTAAAAGAAATGCAGAATTTTTCTGACTTCGAAGCAGTGGGTGGGGCGGGGGTGTGAGTGGTGAACTGAGGCCATACTGGGCCCTACCAAATAATTTGGATCCCCCAATCAGAGCTGTGGTTTCCCCAATATCAATATCTGTTTATACAGACAGAAGCTTCTCAGAAAAGTTCTGGATATTCTTGTCACCTTTCACAGATGTTCACGTGTCATTGTTTAGTTGCTGCATTATTTTGTCTCGAGAGCATGTGTTATCATTGTCATTGTCCATGACACCCAAGGATGAATGTAAATAAAGCAACATGGAGTACAGTGTAATGTGTTCTTGTCACTCTGGAAGTACCAGCACCGAGAACAGGACACATGCATAGATTAATATACACAAGTATTGTGGTTAATAGTCGGGAGTACTAGTGAGTAGTGACGTGTGTCCTAAGAACAATTGATCGTGGATGGATTATTAGAGTGTTATGGGTCTGTCCCAAATCTCAGTCCAGCTGAACATAAGAGGATTCTGGAAAAAGTATGTAGTATTGTAGTATTGGTTACCATTACTAAAGGGCCAAATACTAGTAGTTGGAAGGTCGGTAATCACCCAATAGTTTTGTGTGTATGTGCATATGTGTAGAACCACTTTTAGAGATTATATTTCGATCGTATATCGTATATCGTGCTTGCCAGTAATCAGTATGCATATACACACATGCATACACTACATACAAACCGTGATATGAGCACATTCTTGAAACAGGCTTAAAACCCAATTCACAACTTTTGCTCAAAAGAGGAACTTGTAGTAATTTTGATAAAAGATGCAGTACACATTATTTCCGTCTTTTTATTGAAATGTTATATTTTGATCACATCCGACCAACTTGTGACACAGTGGTTAAGTCCCAGGTTGTGGAATGTATTTCTGTCCCAGGGTATGTCTACCCAAAATATGTTAACAGATGGTAGTGCTTATTATATTTGTTCTGCTTGGACAAAAGCAATTAACCCCCCTACCTGTGGCCTAGCTTTGTGTAATTTGTGTAATTTGTTAACTATCTGAAGCAATCTACATTTCGTTCTATGTAATCCTCGAGCAACATGTTCCACATCGTTTACCATGTGCATTTTAGTAAATGCTGCACGAAAAAAGGTGTTACAGCCGTAACAGGGTTTTAACAACACTTCCATTAACCACATATCCGGGTAGTTTAGTGTCAGTAACTACACCGCCTCCGTGTCGTAGTGATTAAACATGGTACTTCTTACTGCAAGGACTGGCCGACTCGAGTCAGTATATAATGTGTCTGAGTGGAGTATCCATGTTAACTGCGGCATGATATTCCAGTGAACTAGCAGGTTAAGTTTAAAGAATGGTGAAATACCCAGACTGGCACAAGCAGTCATATACACACCCAATAACACACATGCATACACTGCATACAAGCCGTGATATGAGCCCGTTATTGAAAGCGGGGTTAAACCTCAATTAAAAACAGTGTCAGAAAATTTGCCAACACTTTATACAAATAGAGCTGGCTACCGAAGTAAACTGGGGCATTGCATATGGCCAAAATTGTATTGCAATAATATTACATTATCACGAGGTATGTGCAGCATTCAACCGTCAACAGCAATACAAATGTATGCACTACATGACAATGGGAATCGTGCTCGGCCTCCTGCCTGGCATCCTCTGCCCACAGGGTGATCCGCTTGAAATGCTATTTACGCTGTCTACACCCTGTGTGTTTTAGAATCGGA
>JAULBO010027456.1:0-12014 GCA_032355325.1 Clypeosectus delectus | reverse complement strand
ATTCTCCGATTTATCCAATTGTCGCCGTTACAGAGATTCGGCGTTCTGCCTTGTCGCCGATTTAGCCGGTACCCCTATTTAATGGTATACATGCAATACGTCGAGAAACAAGGCAAACCTCAGAAATCTTTTGCAATTGAAATTTCTTAGATAAATCAAACATAATTACGTGTGTTCGTCCCAATACAATATGTGTTGCATCAGCATGTTTCATCTCACCTTATCTTCTTCTTTTTAAACCTGGACCGATGGTATGTTATCCTTTGGATAACGTGCATATTAATTAAAGAGTTGACCCGGATGTAGTGACCTTTTCAGGTAATATAATGTCGTAAAGAAACAATGATAACATGGTAAAATGACAAATATGAAGAGAATGTACGGTACGTTTCATTAATAACTTAAAGAGGCCGCTTCATATTTACATAGGGAGAAATGGTAACTATTGGGTTTCTTGCATAATCTGAAAGAACGATCTTTCCCCGACATGTGAGATATTTTTTTCAGATTTTGTAGTCAACGGGAAATACATCTATATCCTATCCAAAGACACCTACGTCCTACACCCTAAAAAGGTGATCACCTAAATTCGTGACGTCACAGGTTTATGTGTAAAGACCCTTTGCAAATCCTTAAACCCCCAAGAAACGGACGACTCGTTAATCTATTCTATATATAGCACAGAGCAATTGTTGGGAAATACCATGTTTTGGTATTGGATATTTTAGCGTTATAAAGTTATGTTAGATTTTTTCCCATATGTTTTATTAGGTATACGTACATGTATTATGTAGAATTTTTATTTAAAAAAAAAATACAAATAATTGCTTGCAAGTATGATGCTGTATCTTAAACATAATTGTGACAGATACTATTCAAATGTTTAAAATGCATTCCCCCCATACTGCTTCTTTATTTAAGATTGATCTCAACCGTTCAGACAGTTTTAATGATTGTGTCCCAAAGCCCTTGGGTCGTCCACAGTTCAAAGCCCGTGTGTTGACTGCAAGGCTTTCTCCAGTCTGATCAGTATGGGCGAGATATCGAATCCTACGACAGTAAACGAGCAATGGTAGGCCTATTGGTATTTAGTTCAGTTGGCCGACTATCATTAACGTCTGCGCTCCAGCAAGCTGGACTTAGAAGCAACTCCAGAAGGATTCAACACCAGTTTATACCATATGTGCTTTGCTCACTTGTTCCGAGATTGGCAACAGTTAATACCTATCTGAGCACCGTCGCGGGACCTGGATAGTACAACACTGAAACACAGAACTATCCAGCTGATCGTGTTTCACGAGTGGTAATTTATACACTAATTGCATTCCGGGTTATATAATAAATTGCCATATCTGATTCGATTGCTCTTACTGAGGAATCTGAGTGACAGGAGAGTGTTACGTTTCGAAATAGTCCCGGCATAGGATCCGCGATTGCATTACTCGACACCGTTCTCGCGAACGTTGACATCTGCTAGGTGGAACTTTTCTGCGAGGCGAGTTTGTGGCCACGTTTAGATAAGGACCTATACGGGAGACATCATTTTCAATCGAAGCCAGCGGAGTCCAATGAACGTTAATGTGTATTTGTAACTTCGAGGCATTCCCCCCTCTTGAAATCAACAGGCGGAGCTGTTCTTCCGAAACGGCAGACGACAACTGCAATGATGGGTTTCACTTCTGGCGGTGATTGAATGTTGGCTCGGGTACTTGAAAAGCAATAATGTCAGACGTTATTTTCCTGGTTCAAACGAGCGATAAATTGGCATGTCTACAACATAACGGGATGCTGGGATACAATTGGAAAACTAATCGCCGATCGAGTATTTTTGTTGTCGAGAGAATTACGTATCCGGTTTACGTGTGTTCATGTAATTACTGCGATTACAGCCGGGGGACGTTTATTTCCGGAATATACAAATCAGGTGCGCTCTTTCGAAAATAAGCTCCGTTATAAGCTCCAATGAAAACCAGAAGCATAGTATTTATCGGATGCCCGAATATTATTTACTGATCAGAATGCATGGGATAAATTAGATGCATCACTATTGCTAAGCCTTGCCTACACACCAGATAAGGAAATGTCAACTGCCAAGTCTATTTTAAATATAAATAAATACACACAGTTCCTGGAAATAATATAAGTCGTCTTCGTTAAAAGTGCATCCATATTCACGAACATACCAAACGTATTGATTGAGAATTAATATCCGCTAATCTCTGACTCGTAAATATTGCCATTTAATAACTTTCTTATGCCATTATTTCTGATGATCCATTCATTATCTACATCTGGCCCCGATTTCTCGAAACAAACTTGAGTTTGAGATTTTACGCATATCAGCTGAGATTTCAGGAACATCGCCGCTGGATTTGTGTTTTTACTCAAGTTACAACACTGAGTCATTGGGAGCAATCTCAGCTGCTGAATAAAATCTCAAACTCAAGTTTGTTTCCAGAATTCGTGACTTGGTTGTTCTGGTCGTGTCGCTCTATAGTATTATCATCGCTAATAGAATCCTGAAATAGTGCAACAATTACAATTTAGATGTTTGAATGAACACACACACTCGAGTCAAGTTTCAAACTATTAAAAATCGTCTAGCTACTATACATGTAGTATATGTCAGGATAAAATCACCAGAGGTCATTATTGTAAAATGTCTCAACATATTGCATCAAACGTTAAGCGCTAATCATGTAGCAGACACATCTTTATTGGTTGTTTAGAAAACTACTGCCGTCATTACGGCGTTTTATAGAGCGTTGGAACAACGAGTAACACGTTATTGGAGAGGTAATTTCTTCATCAGGGACTTTAGTCGAGAATAATGGGTTGGACAACTTGTATACATCAAACTTTGTTTAACCAAGTTTATATACTGATAAGAAAGGAAGAAATGGAACTTGAACGTGTACCTATAGGTTACCTACATGTATGTTCACAATTGGAAAACTATCAGCGCTTAATCCGAGTCATACAAGACATAACAATTCGTCAACTGAGAACCAGGTTGTTCTATGTCCATTCACTTCCGTTTTTGTAAAACGCATTTGAAACTTCAGATGTCTCTATTAAATAGTGGAGATAGAACAAATTGATTTTTCGAAAACAAAATTTACAATTGAAATTTTGGACAATGTAGATTATCATCCTAAATATTAGAAAATAAACTCTCCTTTTTTTTCTCTCGAAAAGTGGACATAGAACAACCTGTTTCTCACGTGACGAAATTATTACGCTCATTACATTACACCAACTTTATTGGACTAAGTTAAATTAAATTTCAACCTAAAACAAATTATAGTTCACTATATTGTTTATACATACATGTATATATATATATATATATATATGCTGTAAATCATAATATTACTGCGACTATAGGTTTAATGCGACACCTAGATGTTAGACATAAACGCGACACCAATTACATGCGATCATCATCATACCTTCATTCAAGGTGTACAAACAACATCCACTCAGTAAATGCGATCACACAAACATACCATATTTCGCTTTGATAGTGTTCTCGCGTTAATGTCATGATTTACACTATATAGTACTTATATAATAATAAATGTAATAGTTTAGGTTAGATATCTATGCTAACATTCTAGCGAATATTTCAGATTAAATAAAAGGTTCCTGGGAATTGGTGCAGATTGATCAATGCATCCTTTGCTTGTGACTATACTGCACTCCTCGGTATCAACAGTCGATAGATCTGCACCTACTGGTTCCTACATTCAAATGAAACAAAAGGAGAGACCATCGTTGACGGTCACATTTCAATAAACTCGACCGCCCTGGAGTCTCTGAACTGTTATAGATGTCACTTTTGATACCACAGAGCAAAGAGTACCGCTACGGCACGTATACACCAACACTGGGCAATTCATCATGCCCAGACTATAGCATAGATTCAACGAAGAATGATTGGCCGATAAGAGCATAGGTGTATGAAAGAGATATTTGATAGAGGACACGTTGAGATACATGTATATGCAGGGAGGCCATTAGGCAAATCAGTGCGACACGTGTTAACATCAGTGCGAACACTGAAACAGTTCGGCGTGACCCAAATGTCAAGTGACATTGTCACTCACAAGTGGGATGGTGGCACCTCGTCGTATGTCACCACAAACACAGATTCCGGATTGGAAAGCATAAAAGCCACGAATGTTACTTCAGAATTTTGTAAGATGTGAAAAAAAAGTAACATAATACATGTATGCCGCTTTATATTATATTGAATGCGTATCTTGTTTCAATTTAATTGCATTATTTGTGTTTGATTTGAGATATTGTTCTGTAGTAGTGATCTGCGGCGTATCAGCAAAGGTTCTTCCTATTTGATCTTATATTCATAATTGTGATAATTTTTAACCTATATTTTTTTTTGTGGGTGCGTGTGCGGTTGCGTGTGCGTGTGCGTGGAAGATGAGATGAAACTTCAATGTGCATCCAAGAGATGACACCGATTGCAGGGCTGGCTAATACAATTTTATTTTAACCCGTCATTACATTGGTTGTTGGTAAAGGCCCTGCTAAACCATAGCGTATTTCAATGAGAGAAACGTATGAGATGGTATGAACATTCATAAACTAATTTTCATACGCACAAGAAACCCATCAGCTGGAACTACTAGAAAATGTTATAGTATGTTGACGCGCTTCATGATATTCCTGTATTTAATTCAATCAATGCTCGACATGCTTACTTTGATACTCAGAATATCTTCAATAATTATTCATGTATTGCGTACGTGGCTTTAGTTTCGTATTAAATACTAGTAGTTCTAATTATTATGAATGACGGACACGTTGAATACACGTACATGTACGTTTCATACTGCATCACCAGCCAGCGATTGCGGTCGACGCAGCGCATGCGCGTAAATACAACCGCATGCCACTGTAATGTTTGCCTTGGTGTACACACATTATATTTGCGGAGGTATCCTCTCAAATGTGCGTACACCGTTGTTTTAATACGCTGTTACCTTAAACCGGTGGCTAACAGATCTATTTGAGTACAGAATGAGATCGGTTGTAACCACTAGTACAATTAGTTGGTTGTGTATTTTGTTTCCGTAAGTTCCTATCGACAGACCAACTCCAAACATTTTCTTTCTTTGCCCTTAGAGAGTGACGTATGTCAATACAATTACTGACGATGTGTGTGGCATTCTGGTTGTTATCACACTGCACGGTTGCAGCGTATACTGGTATTTCCATACACGAGTTAGGTAATGAACGATCTAGTATTTCTTCTAGGAATTATTTACATAAACTGATCTATCAGTGTCAGTAAAATAGCGTTGAGGTAATAGAATATTCACATGCCATGTGTATCATCAACATTAAAGTACTTGGCTTCCAGTTACTTGCTTGAATGATAAAATACCATGGTGTCATTATGTCTTTACTTGGTATTTATTCAATCATCTTCATGCAACATGAGTATATGACTACACGCGGTGATATGGACACACTGTAACCTCTTAGGCAACCGAAGAAATGGCTATGTAAATACATTTGAAGTTATTTATTTAAAGGTTGTGGTGATATTTTAGTATATTACTGTAGGTAAATGAAACACCGTGGTAAATAACACAGCGAACATTCTACTAGTATTTTCAAAAACAAATATCAAAACAATTTTATTTAGTTAAGCTATAGGAACTGTATACATTAATTTCCCGTAATCACTCGTATTTTCTTTAGACAGGTATAGGACCATTCGTTAGTTAAAAACAATGTCACCCTCTAATTGTTATTGTTGACAAGGTCGAAGATTAAAACTCGCCTCTTGTCCAGAAGAAATCGTGTTTACCGGGCAAGGACTCGGTCTCCTCGACACATTATTAGTAGTATGAGGGCTTGTATGAACAGACCCTCATACTACTATTAGGTGACCATGAGCCCCTAAACGTATACCGCTATTGCCTAGATATGGAATTATAGAGATTATTGAAAGAGTTCACCCAGCATGGTGTCATCCCACACTGCATTCCTTTACAATCTTTCCAAAGTTTCAAGTTTTGGTGACTTTACTTACGAATGTTCTTAGCTAAGAAGGTTTCGAGAATACGGGTCTTGGCGTGCATTTAACGCCCAATATGTACGACACCATTCGGAAATATCACTGAAATAATTACCGTATACTATAGTACATCCGTTGACGAAATTTAAACAAATCAGGTCGGATCAATAATCTTTGGCTTATATTTGTATGACTCGATACTGGAATTATTCGTCTGAAAACATTGATGTATTTTAAATAATCTATATTTCCTATCTGGGAGAGGTTTCTGCAATGGAAACAGTTGATTGATGACAGCACCTTCAGACATCACTCAAGCGATGGCAAATTATCACAAACATTAGTTTGCAGCAAAGTTCACTAAACCATCGATTTATTTTTGACCCTGGTTAGATGGCATTTCGAATTTTAGATCCGTCACTAGCAATGGTTCACTTATAGCAAATATCTACATATCGGCTCCTCATCTTAAGAGTAACCTAACCATACTGGACCAGAATAATTCCAAGCCATCGGGCTAATTGCTCTTTAAAATGACATCATAAAAGACATTTGCTGGACTTAGCCACTATACGTTATAACTTTCTGGACCCATTGATAGTTACGCGTCCATTTCTACATTCTATGTCCTAATTACAACCATGCATTTGATGAAATGGTTCCTGGGATTGTGCCATTGGGTGACAGTTATTAGCCGTGTCCACGTTACCATTATTCAAATGACTGTATAATTAATCCTACAGTACAAAGAAAACACATTAGTTGTGGTCTTTACCCATGTCTGCCAACTTGTCGTGCTGGATATACATGTCTGTATAACTCGCAGGATAGATAATTCGCATCTGAAAGCAAATACTAAAGGCCACTGTGCACACATTACATTGTTCACTAGCAAATATTTGAACCGCACATGGACAAACAGTAATAACAATGAAATACAAAATCCCCGTAACATTTTCTTATACGAATTAAAACATGCTAGGATATTGAGATAAAGGGGTGGCATGAAACGTTACCCCATTCCATCTTACATATTATACTAGTAATAGATACTAATTATAATAGTATACCGGTATTCACTGACAAGACAACCGACTCTGTGGTGTAGTGGTTCGAGCGTTGGCCCGGAAATCTGGAAGGATGTGGGTTCAAATCCCCGACAGCGTCATACAAAAAGACGTTAACAGATTTTCCCCAGCTTGGCGCTCAGCGCTGCAAGGGGTTCAGTCTAATGTGTCTGAATGGATTATCCAGGTTCTATAAAGACTAGTGAAATAACCATACTATAAAGAAAGAAATGCAGTCATATAATACATACAAACCGTGATATGTATCATGAGCACGTTCTTGAAAGCGGCTTTAAACCCCACTTAACAATACCGCTGACAAGATAAAGCAGAATTGGCAACTGCGATCAGGGGCGTAAATCGCCCCACCCAATGAGTAAAGTTGGGAGAAGACTATTTTTTTAAAGTATTTATTTTAATTATATTAATGTGTATGTACTGTACTTGCTTTGTGTGTGTGTGTGTGTGTGTGTGTGTGTGTGTGTGTGTGTGTGTGTGTGTGTGTGTGTGTGTGTTAGTTATAGTATATAGTTACCCCACAGGCCATCAACCAGCATTCAGACTGTAGGATTTCAACATACGTCGATGATTACGTGAGAATTTCCAGTCCAGGGCAATGACGGGAAAGTGTGATGCTTTTACGAATGTTGACAGACCCGATAACACAAACTCACGTTTTTCTTGCCCATAACACAACGCATCCGGTTTAAGACAGTCGGTGTAATTACGCAATTTAGCACTAACGACAATTTTCTTCAGAAATAGAAACGTCTTGCGTGACAACGTGCGACGTTTCTTTGTCTGATTGGCACTGGAAAACAAAACTATGATATGCGTAACAATCTATTTAACTCACTGGCCATAAATGGCATTCATGATTGAAATACACGCATTTTTTCCCGATTGCGTGGCGACATTTTCAATACAGTCATCACTTCAATTTATCTAAAGAAAGATTAATTACTGAATCACGTTCATGAAACAGAGTATGTTTAAATTAGATTTGTTTTGTTATATTTGCATATACTGTACATGTACATGTACAATGATTTCGTCGAAAGATTATGTATTTATTTAGGACGGATGAATACTGTAGTACCATAGTTGTAATCTATTAAGTAACATGTTTGGGTTGTGGCCAGTAGAGTAACATTTAGCAACGAATATTTCAACGAATTCTAAGTACATGTACTTATATTTTCTAAGAAAATTAGCAGATATTGTCTAAATACAAGCCCAGGCAATGGCTGAAGCTTCGTCTGACATCCATTGATTGTGGATTTCCCAATCCCAGTGTCGGGGACTTCCATTTCCGGTACATACCGGAACGCACAGCGATCTCGGTCCGGGTATTTCTCGAGTGCTGTGTATAGCGACGGTTTCAAAATCCAAATATGATAATTGAAAACATGGAGCTACGACTTACAAAATTGGTCTAAAAATTGCCTGACTGTTTATGGTATTCAGGGCCCTTAGATTACGAAACATTTTGAGTACGATTTCATGCTCAGACTCAAATAGTATACTAGTATGTAGATTAGTGAACAGAACCACCTTGAGTTGAGCATGGACTCGTGCTAAAAACAACCTTTAGTAACCCCGGGGCCAGAATGAAAAGCACATTTTGGCAGCAGTTTATACGCCAGTTCTCCCATTCTGGAAGCGAATTATATCACATCTCTGCTTACGTGATCTGGAGAGTTTGGGAACACACCTGGACAAAAATGTATACATTTTAATTAGTAATGACATACTGTATACAGTTTAATTCGTTAAACATTATTATGTAACAGTTAAGAACAGTATAGATCCTTGCATTCCGTAATTCCTTACATACAGTAGCTTAAATTTAGAGTACATGTACATGATTACGATAAACGACTAGTATTTATATATAATATACGGTATTTAACTAAATTCCAACATACCTATAATCCTACATGTATATAGTATTGAGATTAATATTGATCTATTTTCTCTCGAGAAGGCCACATAGTGTCACAAGGATGAGGAGAAAATTATCGTAATTCAACTCTATTCAGAACCAAATGGTTCTCAGGTGCAAATTCTAAATACAGCTCTCGTAGGAATTGCTTTTTTGGCATTAGCATTTTGTAATTATATAATGCACGTGCCTGTTAGGGGAGTTTTTACTAATTAAACATATGGATAATTGCTCTGGAAACACAATGCTGCGCTGTCCTGTGTGTTTGATCATACGGTAACTACCATCAAACGATGTGGTCACCTTTGAAAAGAAACAATATTGTGTTTAGATTCTCGGCATGACAGGTAATTTCGAACTACATAGGTTTTCAAAGCGTCGTTGAAATTGCTAGTTGTAACTTGAAATCATGATTGCATATCGGCACGACAAAGGAATATAGTTGTTGACAAATGTGAATGCAGAATGTAATGCCAAAGATCTCAAAGATAATATTATGTCTTGGACATATAACGTTTATATAACGTGAATATTAAGGTACTAGTATTAAAACGAGTACTAGTACTCGTAAACATATACATATTATTTGTGTCCCCGGAAATTAACTAGTGATAAGTACTATTACTTGACTAACTGGGTTTGGATCTCAGAGTATACTTGTATATCATTGAACTCGTAGTATTTTAAGTAATAATAATAATAATAATAATGATTGTATTTATATAGCGCGTTATTCACACAGATAGCGCTCTGTGCGCATATGACAGACAGACAGACATTTTATTCTCATGAAGTCACATACATGTGACATGGAGAAATACAATAAATTACAGGGAATATATATTATATATACTTGCATATGAGGCCGCACCATGTCCAGTGCGCGGTTCGCTGAGAACACACATCAAACTAGACGTGGCAGGCAGAAGTCCTAAACAAGTCTCTATAACATTGGCAGGAGATGAGATTAGGCTTACTAACTGCAATATATGAACGACTTATGTTGTTTTGGAATATTTTGTATCAGTAGAAAGCGCGATTCATTGCATCGATCGGTATAAGCAATGTCTGTATGCGATCATTCCTTCGATTTTATTAATACCAAAATAACCAAATTCAGGCAATGTTTTTTTTGGCTCTCCTGAACAGTTGGAAAAAGTGACTTATTATGTGGTTTGGGCACATGCCCATTCATAATATGCGTGAGTGTTTCTTGTACATATTTCGCTAGTGTAGCTCATGAAACAACTTAATAAATTTACCCAACATTCCGCATTTCCGGAAATAAAATACAACTACCACTAGGATTTACGGCCTCGTTCTGTCTCAGGGATAAGCCCATGTAATCTTTCACCAGACTTCTTCATTAGAGGCGGGTTTTGTCAGTTTGTGTCCACACCGTCTATGTGGTTATCCTGACTGCCTCGAGGGACATATGAACTGACTATACTGCCGAGCTGGACACGACTGAAACTGACCAGTACAATGCTGGACGCGATGCAAGTATAATAATGAGACCACGAACATAATGCAGAACGATTGGGCGAGATTTAGGTACATTTAGATTTAGGCCAGATGTATTACTCGCCTCAATGTTATAATACACTATATATAGAGATTATAAGTCTACTACCATCTGGATGCAATGGTAAAGATACCAGGCCCCGATTTATCCATTCAAACTTGAGTTTGAGATGTTGCTCACTAGAGATTTCTTCCATTGACACAGTGCTGTAACTGAGGAACATCTCAGTTGGGTTTGAGTTTTTACTCAAGTTACAACACTGAGTCAATGGGAGAACTCTTAACTGAGCAAAATCTCAAACGCAATTGTGTTTGGAGAAATCGGGCCCAGTACATGTAGACACTGCAGTATTAAAAGTAGTCCTACTTGTCCAACGTATAAGTAAACTTTCTGCACCAAACCCCATAGATACTCCCATGTGTGACCAGATGATAATGAATGTCACTATAACATGGTTAATAGAGAGTTAGGAATGAATGAATTATCCGTGTTTATTAAACTACATCGACAGGTACACATTCGCCAGGAGAAGACCCATGCTTTGCCTCCATTTACATATATGTAATGTCGGATAGGTAAAGCGGGAAGATGTTGAATGGAATTAGCTAACTGAATTATAGAGTAAGTTTGAGTGTAACCATTGCCCACCATCGTCTCTATATGAGATACAGCTTAGCCTATGGTGGGAGGGGGGAACAAGTACACAGACCTTCAGGGAACTCTCGCATCCACTAAGAGGCCATAGCGAAGTGTATATGTTACAGTCAATATGTCTAACCAGTCATTTGGCCTAATGCCTGAAATGTTTCCGATTACTAGTATATTGATCAGGAGATGGGTGTGCCACAAGGTGCAATATTATCTGTCACACTGTTTAGTATTAAAATCAATAACCTTGCTAAAGTTCTAAACGATAGTATTGATGGTTCACTTTTTGTGGACCACTTATGCATTAAACCCATTTAACTTATTGCCTGACTTGCAATCAGGCAACAGGGCAAACAACACCAACCAAAATCCAGTCATTTGACCTAATTCCTGGAAATTTTAGTCATTAGGCCAAACGCCTGGCGGTCTTGGGCATTAGGCTAAATACCTAAACATTTCAGGCATTAGGCGAAATGACTGGTTTTACATAAATTATTGACTGTAACATGTATCCATGTAGATACAAGAACGATGTGGTGTCTTAGCGGATACGGGAGAGCTTCATGACCTGTACCCTGTACCCAGCCCTTTAGGAAGGTCTCTCACGGTGTACTCTCACGGTTCGATTTGTAGCAACAACTTGTAGTATGGAACACGACATGTTATATTCCGTTCGACTTGGCTTTCGACTTGTACATGTACAGTAGTATGAAATAGGACATGTTCTATTCCGTTCGACTGGCTTTCGACTTGTAGTATACGATTTGGAATAGTTACGAT
>JAULBO010027012.1:0-12018 GCA_032355325.1 Clypeosectus delectus | reverse complement strand
ACACACACACACACACACACACACACACACAAACACACATACACACACACACACACACACACACACACACACACACACACACACTCTGGGAACCATGGACAATTGGACATGCAGCATACTCTGTAAAACTCAGTATTATTATTATTAGTGTTGTTAGTATTATTACATAATTTTATTTACATGTGAATGTTTCGTTCGGCTCCGTACTTCCGTGACCTGTGGGGTCAAATGCAATATGGTCTCCTGCATATCCACCGATCCTGACAAAACTCGGCGAGATAGACTTTGCCAACACCTGGACCTTTTCTGACCTGAAATTACCACACACACATACAAGAAAAATGACATCTATTGATTTAGTGTGTGTACATGTAAACCTATGATATATAGGCAGGCCTGCAAGGCAACTAATTCTGTATCATGCAAACTTTGGCTACCCGTGTTGCAGTCCAGCACTTGCGTTCCTATACATTTTATTTTTTATTTTTTATATCTTTGAAGGGCGCTGAACAAGAATCCAAGTGATAACATCCTGTCAGGTTTGGGCAATTTGCATAATATGCAAATGAAGTCGGCCATTACCGAAATTTATTTTCTTTGTTATATCTATGGCTATAATGGGATAGGATGGAAATAATGGTGTCTAAACCTAGGTTTTCATGGTCAAGGAATATAATAATCCAGTTACAAGTGTCTGAGATGGCGGCTATCTTGTATTCCAAGATGGCCGCCACACTGTTTGGCTATGTTTATGGGACTACATGTATGGCTATATGGGATAGGACAGGGTGTATCAACATGATATCTATGAAGATAGGAGTGGATTCTATTAATAACCAATATTTTGGATAATGGCTTATTCCATTATAAGGACTAGAAGTACGTAGACGAAGACGAAGTACGTAACAGAGGTCAGTCATCGTCGGCGTCCTCAGCAGTCTCCTCGTCGGTCTCGTCATTGTCAATATCATGTTCTACCTGTTTTGTACGTTTATTATGGCAATTCATATTTGAATCTCTATGACATGCACAGAAGAACGTGCATGGTAAATGAGTGACACAACAACCACACTGCGTTGTTCTACACGGGGTGTCTGAAGTACAACCACGCCTTATTAACTCCAGAATTTGTGGTGGAGCAAGTTCAACGCCTGTGGGTATTTGGACAGGAAGAAGAGACTTGGAAGTTTCCTCTCGCGCCCATCCGTATTCTTCTGGATTCATGTTGGGGGGCTTGGATTGATTTGTGCTCTCTATATACATCATGTCCGACCAGATACCGTTCCAGAGACCGGGTTTATGCCTCATCACGGTCCCCTTTCAGGAAACGATGCAATAATCTGATGTCACCGGGGAGATGTTCCATCGACCTCATGTAATAAAGGCCGTAAAGGGTATAGTGGTGATGTCCCGCAGCAAAGAAATACGGCATCATTTCTTGATAGTGGATATAGATGTAATGGCCAGTCGGCCTGGCATTCAGCCCGCACAAAGATCATCAATACAGGCCAAACGATATATAGGAACATAGGAACCATTACTAGTATTTCCATCCTATCCCATATATAGCAAAAAAAACCAAGAATTTCGGTAATGCCCAAACCTGACAGGATGTTATCACTTGGATTCTTGTTCAGCACCCTTCAAAGATATAAAAACCGCATTTTTTTGTTTATAGGAACACAAGTACAAGGCTGACCACCCAAAACAGCATTTCACTGCAGGACTATATTGAAATACATGTACACACGAAAGCGCATTTTACTCACTGAATATGTTTAAAGATACAGTATCATACTTGCAAGCAATTATTTGTATTTTTAATTTTGTTTCCATTTTTTTTTCAACATAATAAGTATCCTAGCTCCCCTAATCCTGTCTAACCAGTTTTCGGTAAAGTACATGTAAGCGTAGATTGAAGATTTCGCAAAATATACACAACGCAATCTAAATTAACGTGTAGTTCCTACCTTGTAATTACGCATTTATTCCATGAAAAAACACTATTTTCGGTTTCCTTGGGGTTTAAGGATATATGCAAAGGGTTATGGGAGGGACATATTTAAAACATAAACCTGTGACTTCACGAATTTAGGTGATCACCTTTTTTGGGGGTAGGTGTCTTTGGATAGGAAATAGATGTATTTCCCGTTGACTATAAAATCTGAATTTTTTTTTACATGTCGGGGAAAGATTGTTCTTTCAGATTATGCAAGAAAGCCGATAGTTACCATTTCTCCCTGCGAGTAAAGGGAGGTAACTACCTATTGTGTACGTTGCGAAAACCGAGCTTCTCCATACAACAGGCATACACACATACAACCTGCCTCCGTCCATGGCCACGGATACAGATACACGGACGGGTAGGCCTACAGTGTTTCAAAGTACACAAATTAATGTCGTGCCGTCAACAGACCTGAAATCCAAACCACCCCAGTGTGCTTCAACAGGAAGTAGACGTGAGTCTAAGGTAACTCCGACGAAATGCTCATCAGTTGTTGACACGAGTTTGTCCGTGGATACTTCAACGCACACGGGCTCACTCGTCGCTGTTGTTAACAGGAGAAGGCACGCAAAGCTATTAAGAGGTGACGACGATCTCATTCCGTCCATGTAGCTGCATAAGAAGCTGTAATGTTATACGATACGACACTTGTACAAGCCCAACCACCAACGTGATATCGATCTGCGCAACTTATGGATGGGCAAAGGGGCCACACTCCGATCTGATGACCGATGCTAACCACACGAATGGAAACCACATGAAAATAGACCTTTCCAGTTCTGTCAATCAAGGCCGTGCTTCTTTTGAGTAACTCAGTTACAACTAAATTACAACTAATATCCTCCAATCTGTCCATTTGTTCTTCACCAAGTCTTGTAGATTTAATTAAGCTATGTTAGCGCTATATTTATTAAAGGCATACTATCACGGCTTTGTTTACATTTTTCATGGTCTAACGCATTTTTACCTGAAAGTATAAACATTTGATGTGTCTACACAAGTATAATGGGGTAACCAGCTACATTTAAAATGATTTGAGTTATCCCCCTTAGAACATTAGACGATAGAAAATTGACATGTTATACGTAATTACAACGATTATTCGGGCTTTATCGGAAATTAACTGCAATGGAACCTTGCCTGTCTTACAGCCGTGAAATGATATTTGGAGGTACAGAAGTGATTATATGTATGCTATGTGCATATACTTTGCATGTACTTCTCCTAAACGACAACTTAATCTGCGATAGTATGTCTTTAATGTGTTACTGGCACATTTCTGTAAGTTGGTACCGAAAACATAATGGAAATGCATACATGTACCAACATATTCTTTAGTTTATCTCAATGTTACCTTGATTAAGACATTGTATAATGCATTATTTGTATTATTTGTCGAGGAGCGGTATAAAAATGAGCTTTACAGCTTGATTACCAATCCTCATTCAATTTACTTGAATAAAATATGTTTAAACCATATACCAACAAACCATAACTCAATCTCCAAACACATATGTTGCATACATGTGTATATGATATATATGTGTGGGGGTGGGGTGGTTTGTAAGGAAACATCTCAGCTAATGCCTCTACCGGAAATGTAAAGATTATGATGTTATTGTTAGTTCTATAGCCGGAGTGAGATTCCGCCTACAGCGGTATGTCGCCTGCAATCAAACGTGTCTTTAAAGAAACGTCCGTTTATAGTAAATACTACTAATCGTCCAGTTAACGTTTGTAAGACAGCATTACAGGGATGCGAGGCGACTCGTAGGCAGGTACATGTACGGATCCGTCTCGGCTATACGCATGTGCATAGATAACGCAATGGAAATACAGCCCTTAATCAAAGTTCTGATTTTATCCTTCTTGGAGTTCGTCGGAACAAAAGCTTCAGTGACATTAGAAAATTTCGAGATTCAGCCAGTATGCAAGGACACACTTCTATTACATCCCCGTGTAAAGGTTTTGGAGGATGTCGGTATTATAAAGTGCGCCGATCAGTGCTTAGGGAACACCTTCTGTCTGTCGTTCTATTACCGGAAGTCCAGTAGGACATGCGTTCTCAATGCCTTCCGACTTCCGGTCGGCGTTAACCCTCCAGATGCTGTACCTTCGCTGGGATTCAATATTTACACCTCCAAATACAAAGGTAATATTACATGTATATAGCTAGAGTAAAAAAAGAAAAGAAAAAAAAGAATACACTTTATAAAAGAACAAAAACAAACAAAAAACAATCACAGCAAGAGTCTTGCGTCAGAAATGTGTTTTCTAAGTTGGTTAACCATTCCGTAAAACATATGAAGCAGCCGGTTCGGATATCGTACTATCTATTTCAGATTCGATTCGCTAAACTGTAGACCATCAAAATATTGCCTATAAATCACAGTGGGAAGTGATCGAATCATATTACAGATAATAATTGTCGTGTATGATTCAAATGCCCGCCGTACTTAACAGTTTTCAACTCTATATTAATGTTCGATAAAACTTACAATTTAATAGCTTCAAATACCTACAGTTGCAATGTTCAATCATATACTGTATAACGTGTCGATAAAGTCTTAGACATGAATGACGAAAGGCATCCTAGAAAAAGAAATGTATTCATTATCATATAAATGCAGTAAAATCGTCACTGGAATTATGAGCAGCACTTAAAATTAAAGAGGCAGTTTCATATTTGCATATGGAGAAATGGTAACTATCGGGTTTCTTGCACAATCTGAAAGAACAATCTTTCCCCGATGTGAGATTTTGTTCAGATGTTGTAGTCAACGGGAAATACATCTATTTCCTATCCAAAGACACCTACAAAAAAGGTGATCACCTAAATGCGTGACGTCTCCGGTTTATGTGTAAAGATGTCCCTCCCATAACCCTTTGCAATTCCTTAAACCCCCATACAAGAAACGGACGTCTCATTAATCTATTCTTTATATACAGTACATGTAGAACAGAGCAATTGTTGGGAAATACCATGTTTTGGTATTGGATATTTTAGCGTTATGAAGTTATGTTAGATTTGTTTTCATATTTATTTATTAGGTACATGACGTTACATATATACTTACATGTATACTATATAGAAAAATACAAATAAATATTAAAATAATACAAATAATTGCTAGCAAGTATGATGCTGTATCTTTAAAGTCTCGATGCGCCCCTGAGAACGTCCAGTATATCTGACCACGCTGAACTCTACATTCCAGTTGTGTCCTACCCATCCACGTGCGCTGAAATCCAGACTCATCTGAACACCAGCGCGGACGGGGAGTACTGGTTGTACCCGAAGTCGTCCAAGATGCTGGGCAACAGAGCCAAGGTGTACTGCCATGACATGGGTACAGTCACCCCCAGCGAGTACGTCAGCCTCGGGAATACCAACTTTGGCAACTACCCAGCTACGTCCCAGTGGGGTTGTTCTGGGCCCACGCCTTTGATTGGCCCTGCGAGGCCCGGGGTGACGACTTTCACAAAGATCAGATGTGTACCTGATGTAAGCATAATAATACTAATAATATAATAATAATCGTGATAATACCGGTAATCAGTTTTAAAATAATAGCAAATAGTAAATACTAGTAAATGAAATAATGTAAGCATAGGAACAACAGTCACAATAATAATAATATAATAATAATACTAATAATAGTTTTTGTAATAACGAATATTAAAAAAAACTATATATATACAAAAAAAAGAAGTTTATACATGTAGAACAACAAATAGATCTAGCAAATAAATAAAATAATGATAATAATAACAAATAGTAAATATAATTAATAATAATAATAAAGATAACTGTGAGAGTTGTACATGTAACGCGCCATGTTCATGAATGGTTGCTAATAGCTCTCTACCAGGTAAACAGAAGTTTGGAGGCCTGGCTCCGAGTTTACGAAATTGGCTCAACCCTAAATATTACTGAAGACCTCGGCGCATTCCATAATTATGAGTTTCAGTACGAAACGTTGAGTTGAGCATGAAATATCGTACTTTAATATTTAAAAAGTAGTTTAGTAACCGCGAGGCATATGATTTGAAATCAGGCATGGATGAAGATAGTTTACTTTAGTTAACTCCTTCGTGACCCAGCAACGACCTTGATCACTTAGCTTTGTCCGAAAGTATTCAGTCATTACTAATGGAGTAACATACATAGTTTATTGTTTGGGAGCATGTTCAAAACTGAAGAAATTGTGTGTGTCAGATACATTAAAGGTTACATTGTGCTATCACAACCCTTTACTGAAGGAACTGTCACAGAACTGGAAGTATCTACAATATATTTAAATAATGCAAAATGTTGTTGTTGTTGTTGAGTTAAGTGTTTATCCGGTCGCCTTCCGACATAGCTGATTACTAAACTAAACCTAATGTCGCATGTGTGTCAGCTTCGGTATTGTACGGGTGGCACTGAATGCAAAATGCAAACCATCCACTATAATACCATCACATTTGTACCGACAATCCTAGAACCATCTACGATAACGGGACATCACTGACAATCTTCTACAAGGTCCTATATATGTGTTCTAACCTGACCATACATGTATGTACATGTAGCTATATCAGGAGGGTCTGTTATCTCTACTTACAAAATTAAGTATCCATTGTCTACTCACAAGTACTACATTTGGGCTTGACGATTGAATCGATGCAATTACATAATGTGTCAAGTATTAACTATAGTTGTAGGATAATATGGTGTCGTAGTTCATAAAATATGAAAAACGCCGTGCTTCATAGTTTTCATAAACTTCCGGGATTCGTGAACAGCCAACTGAATGGCTATCTGAACATGTCTCCCGGTTTTACATACAATAACATGACGACACGATAGAGACTGAACACACAGCAAATACATATGGAGGTTTGCGGGAGCAGGTACAATTGTAAACATTTTGTTATAATTATATATTTTGGAAATCTATTGCTTTTAGTTAAATAGTTGTGAAATGATCAGAATATCTTTTCAGTTTCTGCATGATCATTTGATCCCCCGTGAAGTATGGTAGGAACGGCTATGTTATCTTTGAAGAAATATTCATTTTGGCGAAAAGAGCTAAATCATGGGCATACAAGAATAAAGTGGTATGGATCTTCATGGAAGTGGCCACATGAACAAGATGGATCCGATTGTATATGACGTAAATAACGATGACCATTTAGATCGGAGTTGCCAAGACGCAGTCGACTGTGTAACATTTTCATAGTTCGAAAGAGTACAGTAATTTTAATACTTTCTTTCTATAGGATATGTTTGTTGACCGAGCGTTTTACGTCTTTGCTCAATCCACGACAAATGACTATAACATGTATGGACAAGCTTCCGACTGTTACAACGAATACAAAGGCCCTCAGACGTGTGGACCTGTGGGGACATTCCATATGGACACGAGAAATACTGGTCTCATCATTGATACGCAGGTAGAATGCAGTTCTATTCCTCCCGCCCTCCCTTCCCAAGGTCCCTCTCTCCATCTATCTCTCTCTCCCCCCTTTCTCTCTCTGCACCCCTCTCTCTATCTCTCTCTCTCTCTCTCTCTCTCTCTGTGTGTTAAGCAGTTAAAGCAGTAAATCAATCTCTTCTTCCCTATCTAAAACGAGGTTAACTTCGTTGTCTATTAATCTGTTGTGAAGTTGCTATTCTATATTTGTTAATTGCTCCTGACACCACATAGCGTTTAGCAAACCAATCGTGTGGTTAGGAAATTGGTGTTCTCCCACCTAGGCAATTGTTGTAGAAGCATTGGGTCTAGATCTTCACTGCGTTCTGTCCCCTTGAATACCATGCCAGTCTACAGTATTCATATAGGCAATTGTTGTAGAAGCATTGTGTTTATATCTTCACTGCGTTCTGTCCCCTTGAATACCATGCCAGTCTAAGTATTCATATAGGCAATTGTTGTAGAAGCATTGTGTCTAGATATTCACTGCGTTCTGTCCCCTTGAACACCATGCCTCTCTACAGTATTCATATAGGCAATTGTTGTAGAAGCATTGTGTCTCGATCTTCACTGCGTTCTGTCCCCTTGAATACCATGCCAGTCTACATTATCCATATATATATTATAGGCAATTGTTGTAGAAGCATTGTGTCTCGATCTTCACTGCATTCTGTCCCCTTGAATACCATGCCAGTCTAAGTATTCATATAGGCAATTGTTGTAGAAGCATTGTGTCTCGATCTTCACTGCGTTCTGTCCCCTAGTTGGGGTGGAGCGGCTATGCCTGGAAGCCGTACCCTCCACAAGTCACGAGGTCTGAGGGTGGAACTGTGATCGACCTTCTGTGCGGGGGGTTCTGTGGAGGATGCGCACCGACTCTGCCCAGCGGCAGGAAGATGTATCTGTACTACAATCCTAGAGATCGTAAGTCTCCTGAACCGGTGTCGCGGATTATTTTCTGTCCACAAAATACGATACAATTCGTTGTGCGAGCAGTAGCGATATTAACACATTTCATCAGTGATACTGCGGTTGCACCAACTTTAAGATATTCCACAACAAAACTCCTGAATATCTCTGTGAACTCATTCACCATTGCAATCCTGCCAGATCCGTAACATCAAGCTGGAACCTTACACTATGTGTACCAACACCTAAACCTAAAATATCTGGTTACCGCACTTTCGTCTACACAAGGCAACTTCCGTCTTCTTGAATTAAGATCTCTGCAATATCGCATTACATTATAAAACGCCATTAATAAAAATATTTAGTCATCTCTGCGCCTTAACATTATTATTATTATTACTACTATTACTATGGCAGAATGCCCCATGCGCTGTATTGACCACGGTGAGACAATTCACTACATATTATAGAGAATAGACAGAAGATAATTCTAAATTATGGTGAAGAATATATATTATGATTGTGGTTGTTTTCAAAGTGAAGAAACATGTTGGAAACTACTCTAAAGCCTAATTTAACAACAACAATCAGTGTTACCGAAGACTATATGTATGTTATGATCTAGAGCTAGAAAACAAAATACTAGTAGTATACACCACTTCTGCCATATCTGTTCTTTCTCTCTCCCTCTCTCTCTTTCTCTTTCTATATTTTATTTATATATACAGCAGCTTTGAAGATTATTGTTGTGTGATACAAGAAAAACATTATCGTTGTAAGAATAGTTCAATATTGATTTGGCCTTCCATGCATATTGGTTACGCAAACAGAAGCGTGGGTCTTTAATGGACACTTCGAATTAATTGAATACTTTGGATCAGAAGGGTTTATCTTATGCAGTGTTCAACATACATGTACTTACCGCTATACGGTTTTCTCAAGTCTGTACAGCAAATAGACTAGAGGGTCCAACTTTGACGACATTCATTATAGTTGAACAATTATATTATTAATGGTTTACATGTACTTCCAATTGTTTTCTGATGTACATTGTTTTATTCTTTATTTCAGGACTGCAAGATGACAAAGCCTTCCCAGTGGACATTGCTAGCAGCGGTGCGTGAACACACAGTGAACGCTTGCTAGGCAATGCAGCTTCGTCTAAAAGAAAAACATTGAACCAGCACGTACAATGACAAGATTTAAATGCATAGTATCAGAGACTTGATTGCCCCCAATTGACCAAATATGAGTAAATGTGAAGTGGCAATTATACAGGCATTCCGATGTCTCAATTTGTTTGTCTATTAAATGAAAATCGGTTCCTAAGTGGAACGTTGCGGTTTCCAAGCCACTGAATAAAGCCGTGTTTGTTTTGGTTTGTGAAAGAGGACTTAGTTCCCGCACTACGCCGTGGTGAATCGGTTTAGGACTGTTTGCTGGTTTATATCGCTACGCGAATCCTCGAGCTGAGCTATCTCCAAGAGATTATTGGAGTAAGGGGAATTAAGTCGAGGGTGTTCCGATTGGGTATTTCACCAATATTTATAGTTCTAGTTCACTGAAACATCATGCCGCAGTTTGAACATGGACGATACAATGTCAATGTCGGTAGAAATATTCCCGTGCAACACGATGTCAATAATGTATATACAATGTCTGCTCGGAACTTTGTTTTGCGTGTTTGAATTATGTGTTTACAGCAGTTTACAAGATTAGTTCCGGTGAGTGTTCCGGTTACTTTGCAAGCACCGACTGGTCCATCCTCGCACCCCATTGTGTAACACCTGGCACGCTTAGGGGGTAAAACACGAGCGATATATCCAATGAAATGGGGTTCGCGGCGCAAAACTCTCCACCAGGTGCCGCCTGTGCTCTAGTAGTCCTCCAGTTTAAGCATGCGCATCGAATATAGTCTCTAGACAGTCGCCCAGTTTCGCAATAATATTTTAATACATATTTATTACCAATGATCGTATGAACTTTTTATTAACAGTGACCGAGAATAACAGTGATGCATGGAGTGCCTTTATGTATGGGGTTAATATTACATGGTATTTCCAATAACGAATGTTTGCATGATTGTGTAACGCCTCTACGGGTGAATAATATTTTTAATCATAATTTTTTTTCTTGTTGTTGAAATTATGGCGTTCTAAACCAGCCACAATTTATTGTGCACAATATTTTGCATTCATGAGACGTTTGTTTTAATGCACGGACTGCTTGGAGTGTCCAATACGTCTACTATACAGTGGTTGATCTGATAACTGTCCCAGTACAGTGCCACCCGTACAAGACGGAAGCTGACACACATGCGACCCTAGGTGGGTCCGGTCTGCCGAAATCGGCCACATGTACGTCGGAAGGCGACCGATAATACACTTAACACTCAACAACGATAACTGTCCATAGAACACGCACTCATAGACTGCCCACACTATGTGCAACAAAGAATTATACTAGCAAAACAACTAAACTTAATAGACCCAAAGAATCCAAAACATCAACAATGAAATTTATATAGAGGAAGTGTTAAAAACACTGCTAACGAGTCATTTCATATGTTGGGGATGGTGCATAACCAGAATCTACTGGGTCTTTGGTCCGTTTTCACGAAAACATAAAGCAAACTTGGCTATCATACCCGCATTAATTATGAATTGAAAAAAACACGAGGTCTATTTAAATGAATACAACTATAGAATATACATTTACGATAATTTACGTCAAGAAGTAATTGTTGAAGCGCTCGTAAATTATGTTTAATTCACCATCTCCATGGCGTGGTCTTCGCAATTATCTTCGGAACTATCAACATCTTCAAACGCGGTGAACGCGGTGAACGAGTACGACAGAGTTCTTACGATTGCATAGCGTTCAAAGCACTTTCACTCATTTCCAGGCTTCGTATGTACATGTAGTTCTAGTTGAACTAGTCTGGACCTGCTCCCAATTCAATGTTCCGTTTCTTCCAAAATGGGGCCGTTTTGTGTGGTGCCGTTTTACTGTTGTTCCGTTTTGGCCTGCACCCGATTGTACAGTGTTTGTTCATTGGGAACAACCCCAATCCCATATCCGCAGGCGGACAAACTATAGACTGACGTCGAGCCGACCAGTCATTATTGTACACCCTTTTTATGCTGACCGTCAAGCAGGATAACAACACGACTGGATCCCTGGAAGCCAGGTTGGATAACAACACATATTAGGTTAAAGTTTAACGTATTTTGGTACATGGACATCAAACTCCAAATGTGTTAGCCTTATTTGCACACCCATTTAGCTCAAAATATATATTTGTATTAAGCTTGGTGTGGCTCATGCTCTACCTACATCGGATGACAGTTCAGCCTCCGTCACTAAGGCCAGTTGTGTTTGTTTCCATTTCAGCCTCCAACACTAAGGCCAGTTGTGTGTGTTTTCATATCAGCCTCCATCACTAAGGCCAGTTGTGTGTGTTTCCAGTTCAGCCTCCGTCACTAAGGCCAGTTGTGTGTGTTTCCAGTTCAGCCTCCATCACTAAGGCCAGTTGTGCGTGTTTCCATGTCAGCATCCGTCACTAACAGTGTGTTTCCATTTCAGCCTCCATCACTAAGGCCAGTTGTGTGTGTTTCCATGTCAGCCTCCATCACTAAGGCCAGT
>JAULBO010026901.1:0-12027 GCA_032355325.1 Clypeosectus delectus | reverse complement strand
ATGGGCTACACATCACTGGTCATTTTGGTGCATTTTTTTTCAAAATCGGATAACAACTTTTAAATTAAATACGTAATAAAATCATCGATCGCCGGCGATCGATTTTGTATTACCAGGCCTTAAAGGGTTAACGTCACTGCGAGAATATTTCACCCATACGTGACGATGGGATATGTGGAAAATGTAGCTGGTTACCCCATATACTTGTGTAGACACGTCAATTGTGTACCTACTTTCAGTTTCAGGTAAAAATACGTTAGACAATGAAATATGTAAACAAAGCCGTGATAGTATGCCTTTAAGATGAATGGATTTATATAGTTGAGGATGAGGATAATTGGTTTCTGTGCAAAACAAGTATGTATAATGTACAATAGACATGCACACGTTCAGTCACTTTCCTATAAGATCGGTTGAATGCATCAATGACAAGATAATTATTATGGATTCGCAACGGTAATTCATATAAAATATTATTTAATTATTTTAACTATCGAGTGTTGGGGAATAGGTGCATCAGTAAATAACAACCCCATACCACAGGCACTTGAATTTACGATCCATTGCTATAGCACCCTCTAACAACGCTGTATGGGGCCACTAGAGTTAAAATGTGCGACTTCTCGCCCAAGAAACATAATATTGCGCAAGAGCCTCTGAATTCGCACGAATCCCACGACTGCACGGCCTGGATTGGATGTTGATATTATTATTATTCCGACGAAGCAGCAGCTCGTTCGCTACGGTCAGATGATCGTTCTAGTCTAGATAACGAGGTACATTTATAATTTCATTGTTTAAATTGGAAAAACTGGTGATGTTCGTACATTTAAGGTCGGAATTAAATTATTTGCGCTGAATAATGTATGTTATTAGAGGGTTCGATATAATAGAAGAAATACGGTAATATGTATATAGGTACATGAAATATTCTAGGTTATGATTAATATGTTCTTACCCTTTGCAACTCGTCATGAACAAACGAATCGGTCGATGTTGTTGAAGACGATGACATTCTTTCTACAGAGTTCTCCGTTTTACGCACGTCCAACAAAATATCGCGTTTTTTTTGTTCAAGCTCGCTGTTCACAGATCTCAACTCGACTTCCAGACTCACAACCTTAGCTTGACAATGACTTAATTCCTCCACACACTGTTTATGTTTCTTGTTCAAGGTTTCAAAGTTACTTTCCGAGTCTTCGATTAGCCTGTACATTTCGGAATCGTTCGTTTTTGTCGGACTGACAACCATGCCTCCTTGAATTCGCTCGAGCTTTCGCTTCAGACTCTTGATTTCGTACGTTGCGTTAACAAGTGCACACTCCGCTTCGATCTTCTCCTTCCTCAACTTGCGGGAGTGTCCAGGGGCCATGTTTGCCACAGCGTCCATCTGGTCTTTCGGAGAAAGGGCAGAATTATCGGATTGGCTAATTTTCTCCATGTGACACGCCCGTTCGGCAACCAGACGATTCACTTCCTTTTCCAGTTTAGCGGATCTGTCACGGAGTGAGGCCGCTTCCTCTTCCAACTCTTCGCTCCTTGCTCGGACAGATGCCAATTCAGATTCCAGTTCGTGTTTCTGCTTCTCCGTAGCTCTGAGCTCCGTCTGCATGCTCTCCTTCTCCACGGCCAAGTCTCTTTCGCTACTCTTCATCCCCTCCACTAGCTCGTTTTCATTCCTTTCCAGGTCCTGAATCATCTCGTTGCGGGAAACCCTCTCCCTAGCGAGGTCCGATTCGGACGCCTCGAGATCGATCCGTCTCTGCTTCAGCTCGACCTCCAACACACCTCTGACCTTCTTGGCCGTCTCCTCGGCCTCCTCCTTCTGGCGTTCCGACGCCTCCAGCTCGTGCTTGTACTTCTGGTGTACCTTCTTGGCGGTCTCCTCAGCCTCCTCCTTCTGGCGTTCCGACGCCTCCAGCTCCTGCTTGTACTTCTGGTGGAGCGTCGTCTCCATGTGCAGGGTCGACCGCAGCTCGGCGATGGTCAGAGACTGCTCGTTGAGCTGAGACAGCTTGGCTTCCTGCACGTCTGAGGAAGACCCGCGAACCAGTTCCAGCTCGTGTTCCTTGTTGCTCAGCTCCATCTGCAGGTCGGCGACCTGTAGCTCCAGCTCCTTCATTTCATGTCGGGTCTCCTCGTCGCGGTCGGCCAGGTTCCGGACCTTCTCGTCGCGGCTGCGCAGGGCGGTGGACGAGGCGTCGATTCGCTGGTGCAGCTCCATCAGCTGGTCGCTCTTTTCCTCCAGGTTCGTGCTCATGTCCGACAGCTGCTGCGTTTGTACTTTAATCGAGTCGCGGAGGTCGGCGGTCTGGCTCTGCAGGAGTTCCGTCATATCGGCCAGGGCGGAATTCTTCTCATTCAATCTCTGCTGAATCTCGTCCAATTCGGATCTCGACTGCTGCAGCGCTGTCTCGTATTCGGACATTTTTTCGTTCAGCTCCACGTTTTCTCTGCACTTACTCTGAAGGCGATTCCCCATCAACGTCAATTCCTCGACAGACCGTGCACAATTCTTCCCCAGTTCATTTATCTCCGCAGCCTTCTTCTCCACATCCTCCTTGAGTTTGACCATGACGATTTGCACTTCGCAACCCATCGCAGCCTTGCCCTCGGTCTCTTCCTTCAATGCAGCAATCTCCGAAGCCAAAGCTGTGACATGATTCACTTTCGCGTTCAACTCTTTTTCCTTCTGCTCGACGAGCTCATTCAGTTCGTCCCTTTGGAGGCTCATCATCTCCTTCATGTTCCCGACTGCCTCGTCTTTCCCAGACACCAACTCTGCCATCTCCTTCAGCTCTCGCTCCTTCGCTCCCAGACGCTTCTCAAGCTCTTCCCGAAGAGCAGACAACTCCTCCTTCATCCGAGCATCCTTATCCGATTTCTGAATGAGGATCGTCTCCCTTTGCTCGGTGGAGGAGCTGAGCATTTGCTTCAGCTCTGTGTTCAAGACGCCCAGTTCCTCAGCCGATTTCTCCAGCTTCTCGATCTCCCCGTCCTTCTGTTGCACCTCTGCTTCCAACAACTGCACGCGATCTTTAGCCGCCTCCTTCACCTCGACGTGGTCCACGATCATCAGGTCCTTCACAGCAATCACCTCCAGCATGTTCTCCTTCTCTGAACACAGCTTCTCCCTTTCGCTCGCAACCGTCTCCAGCTCGCACTTGACCTCCTGAAGTGCGAACTCCAGCTCGGAAATATTCTCGTCCCTGACCCCGAGGTCATTTTGGAACCTGTCCGTCCTCGACCGACCCTCAACTTCGCGTTCATTCAGCAGCTTTTTAGCGTCCTCTGCATCCGCCTCCGCCCCCTTCAGCAGCGCCTTCAGCTCGGTCAGCTCTATCTGGGTCTGGACATGATGCCCGCTCTCGACCTCCAGCTTCTTCTCGAGGTCCGAGGCCGCCTCCTTAGCCACGTCCAGCGACTGCCGCAGCTGGAACACCACAGAGCTGTTCTCGTCGACCTCCGCCTGCAGGTGCTTGATCTGCTTCAGCAGGTGGTTCTTGAAGCCCTCGTCCACCCCATGGCAGGCCTTCTGCGGCGTCTTCCGGGGAGACTTGACCGGAGACCCCACCGTCTTCAGCCTTGACCTCAGCTCGGCGACCTGCGCCTTGTACACGGCTATTTCGGCATTGTAGCCGTGGATCAGAGCCTGGTCCCGCTTGACGGCATCGTCCTCCTCACGCTTGAGGCGTGCCTTCAACACCTGCAGCTGCTGGTCTTTGTCATCCAGGCTGTCGACCTTCACATCCCCCTCTGAACCGTCGGTCTTGACCTTGTCCGACCTGCTGACCTGGACCTTTTCGAAGGAGTCCAGCTTGGCTTGCAGGTCCTCAATCTTCCGAACCATATCATCGTTTTCACCTGAAACACCAACAGATGCTGGACTATCCGATCACAGTTGACTAACACAAGATCATGTAGGACAAAAAATACAACAAATCAGATGGGTAGATTTTGTAATTGAACAATATACGAGTATATTATAAATATCCATGTATAAGTTAGAAAATAAATGTTCAACTGAAAAAAATCCTTCAGAACCGCCATTCAAAGTTTAGTCATATCAAAGAAAAGGAAACAGAACAATACAAATCCATGTTATTATTGGCAATATAAAACTATGAGCATCTGTAATTAAATATGATCATATTTCATTTCCTTAATTGCAGATGAGATATTTTAAGTCAACCAGTCCGGGATAACATAGCTAAAACTCTCCATGGACCATGGATGGAAAAAATTTTAAATGGTGGGAAATTTTGTTAAAGCAAATCGGAGTTTCAATGGGGTTCTCTGCGCAAATTCTCTACTAGATGGTGACTGTGCATTAGGAGTCCTCCAGTTTAATCATGCGCATCGAATATAGTCACTAGACAGTCGCCCAGTTTCGCAATAATATTTAAATACAACTTATTCATTGGTTTTCCAGGTCTATTGATATAGGAATATAGGCCACCTGTACCCAACGTATTTTTCCATGTCATTACTGTTTGCTTGCCACCAATGGATCTTTAATTAATACTAATTCTCAGTAGACTACGATCCTGTCTAGTGTGTGCGCGTCAACATGGAACCAGTTAATACTAAGGGGAGCAACTTTTGCTAAATACCGACTGGGCACGGTCTAGAATTTCCGTGAAAACTAGTTCGGAAACTAGTACAATGCGCCGTACAGTGGATTTCTCAGCGGCGAACCCCATTGTTTAATTTTCCAAAAATAAATTACATTAAATTGACAACATATAAAAATATGCTTCTCAACCTCAAAATTAATTTATCCCTTTCCGGTTCAGGTTTCACAATAAATTGACAGATATGCTTTGAGAGTTACGTAACTCCCATTTGTGTGTCAAGTTCAGTATTAGTACGAATGACAGAAAATAAAAAAAATAACAATGACAAAAATAATATTTTGAAGGAAAATATCCAAATTATTATTTTCATACTCAAAATTAAAAAGCATAACTTTGGACCGAGTCTACTTTGAAAATAGAAAATGCTACCAAGAAAAACTGCCGATCAATGAAAACAAAATATGATCATATCTACAAAGTAAAGGATTAATAAAAACAAAATGTCATGGCATATATTTATGCATATTAAAAAACAACAACACCACTGTTAGCCAGCTGACAAAATTAAACAGATTAGTTATTTATATCTTTATATTTAAAATATTACACAACATTCAAAGTTGAAGATAAAAGGTTAGATACATACCATGTCCAAGGTCTGTTAAAAATCATACAATATTTTATGTTGTCCGACTGTCAATACTAGTATACGAGATTTTTTTCTGCCTAATCGCTATGGACGGGCAATAAAAACCAGGGGCCCTATTCTCGAAACGTCTTAACTTAAGAATTTCTTAGTCAGAAAAGGCCTCTATAAGATTGCAATAAGCAGAAACCCAGTTAGGCAAATTCTTAGTACTTACGAACTTCTTAGGGCTTAAGAAGTTTCGAGAATAGGGCCCCTGGTTTAGTTTTCCAAATTCAAGATATTGTGGTACTTGAACCAATTATGTCACAGCAATGTCAATCATTTAAAAACAGTGATTATGCAGTCCCACTTCCGTCTGTCTCGCTCTGTGTCTGTCTGTCTGTCTGTGCGTGCATGTGCTTTATGGTGGGTGTGATGCTTTAAAAGATATACAGGGTGGAGGGAAAAACTGTGAATGTTACTAGCACAGAGATACGCGATACGATTCCTAGTCTGTGGTATTCCAGCTGGTCTTGAGCCACTCTTTCTTCCATTATATGACATTTTCCAGGATGAACCACTTTCATAGAGCAAGATTTAAACCCAGTACTTTCATTCTTTAGTCTCAAGTTTTGTTTAGAGCAGATATAGTATTTCTCATCCAAAATGGCATCTTTGGACAACTGTGTAAGACTGTCAGTTTATGTATTTTGTTGGCACCTATGGGATAATGGAAGCCACACCATTTTCTACACTAATCTGGAAATAATCCGTTAAACCAAATCTTGGTGTACATGAACCATGGGAGATAATTCTGCAGGATTTGTACATGAACCATGGGAGATAATTCTGCAGGATTAATAGTATTCGTCCAATAGCCAATATTGGCATTCCAACAATACAGATGACATCTGTTGATCCTTTCATCTGGTCAAAGAATTAATACCAGTAATCTAATAAAGTCTGTTAAATAGTAACAAGACTGCCTGCAACAACATTGCATATGGGGAGAAAATGGTACCCACTAACCACTTGGTGTGACATAGCTCTCCCATCTTTTCAGCATGTATTATGGTAATATTAAAACTTCAATATAAAATAACCAGTTCTTAATAAATATTTATAAATTGATGATAGAAATAATTTAGAGTCATATAATAATATAGTGGCATCAACAAGCCAAATTGGTTGTAGTCCAAGCTAAAATGTATTTGTTAGGTTTTACGGCTGTCATTTTAATAAATAGACCACTACTACAGACATTACTGATTAGGCTGCTCCCAAATTTGATACATTAAGCTCCTTTCTATTGCCATACTTTATAACAATATCTGGCACTGGTTCAGGATGGGCTAAATATAGGCTACTGTAAATCATAATATTACTGCGACCATATTATAATTAGGTTATTTCAATGTTGTTGAATTGGGATTAACAGCCACTTTCAACATTCTTGCACTCTTTCTCAGGTTGTAGTAATGTAGCGCTAGCATCACATATAAATATCAAAAACTACGGTACTTCCAGCAATCCATAGTCAGAATATACGCTTCCCCTTCTCCGAGAACTTGTAATGAAAAGGAAGTTGAACATACTCCGGCGCACTGGCAGATATTCTTTCAGGTATTTCAAACAGTCTCCTTTCTCAGAAGTCGATATCATTTCACGCAGACCTTGGACAAGGTACAGGGTACACAAGCTGCAGTTGTCTCCCTTGCAATAAATTCACAACAACCGTGCAACTCCACTCGAACCACTAACTGGACTCTCTCGCCTTGTCACGGCGTCTCCATATTTACAATGTGCCAAAAACTAGGAATCATAAATCACACATGAAAATTACGAATCAACTTTTGACGGGAAAGTTGAATATTTGCCTATAGCAAAATATTGTAAACTTCCACAAACACAAAATGTTATTTCGAATATTTTTCAAATTTTGTTCTGGGGAATTTCTGATATAAATTTTGATCTGATTTTTATAAGCATGATTTATGAATTCGAAATTGACATATTTGTTAAAAAAAAAGGAGAAAAGATGTATTGCCAGTTGATGGAATGCTGCAGCTGTGGTGAATTACCTGCAAGGGAAACAACCGTGGCATCGGCCATTAGTCACAGCCGTCACGTGCACTGTCCTGTCCAGGGTCTGAAATACAAAACAAAACTCGTGCGTTTTTTTAGTTTCATCATCCATACATGTATGTACATTTATTTCCATATGACAATGCTTACATATTACATAAAACATCTACAAGGGAATAACTTAGGAGTGGACCGACTAAACCCAATTTGTACCGATAACGGAGCCAATGTGTTGTTCTCTCCGATAGTAATATGTACACTAATCGTTTTGGCCATCATATTCTCGAAACGTTATTAGCTAAGAAAATTCTTAACTCCTAAGAATGTTTGTAAGAGGTATATTCTCAAAATGTCTTTACTGAGCCCCTAAATGCATACCGATTGCATAGACATGCAAATATAGAGGTTATTGAAAGCGTTTAGCCAGCATTGGGTCGTCCCACGCAGCATTTGGTGAAATTACTTAAGAATGTTCTTAGCTAAGAAAGCTTCGAGAATACGGGTCCAGGAAAGTGGCACAGCTAGCCTATTGTCTGAAGCTCTGGCATATACTTATATATAATGCTAGAATGTTCAATCAACATTACAAAAGTGTACAAATGTTGCATTCATCTGTGGTCCATATACTAAAAGAATACTTATACATTGCAATACATGTATAATAATGTACATGGGTTTTTTTTAAACGGCTCAAAATAATAACATCCACAATTCGTATTAAATACCAATAAATATTACACGGTTTATCAACAATGACGTGATTCATATTCTCGCAGTTAAAACATTAAACATCTTTAGAAGCTATAAAAATTCGGATAATCTTGAAATAATACTTCTATAACATTAAATTTCCATTACAATTGTATATATATACATACATAAATAATAGCATCCTAAGTACATTATTTCTAAACGCTCATCACAAAATATCCTAAATTGACAGATGACAAACAAATTAAAACGAAAACTTTTTTTTAAAGATATCACAAATATGTTCTCAATTAAAAAAAAAAATCAAAGACACAGAGAATAAATTCATAATTAATTCATCAAACGGGCCAAAATATTATGTAATAGTGCATGCATAACCTGAGAGTATTTACAAATACATCTAAGTGTCATTCAGGGGGGATAAAAAAAAAGAGAGAAAAAGAAATTGTTAAATTAAAAGAAAAAGAAAAAAGAAAGAAACAAGAATGAGAGAATAAAGGAAAGTAAAAGACATTCCCAGACTCTCAGAACTTTAACCTCGCTCGGAGATTGTATTTCTGCTTGGCCTGACCGCCCTGACACGACTTCCTTTGCAGCTTACTGCCAAGACTCGAGCGTTTCTTAGCCACTTTGCCCTTGTCGTCCTTCTCCTTCGGCTCTTTGTCTCTCCGGAACGTGCGGCGGAAGAATGAGTTCTCCTTGTTCCGCTTACTCTCGGTGGGGTGCTCGACCGCCGCGGCGGATGCGGTAGATGCTGCTGCTGCTGCTGCGGCCGCCTTCTTGGTGGGCGAGTTACGCAGGCGAAGCAGGCTGGTCTTGGTGTGCCGCGCCATCAGCTTGCGGATGGGCGTGACCACCACGCGGAGAACGCGGCTCCGCTCGTTCTCCACCACGTAGTCGGGAAGCACGGACCGTGACCGTGGAGAGACGGAAGCGGTGGAGACCTCGTGGATGGAGTCGTCGTGGTCATAAATGGAAGCTGCGCAGGTACGAGGCATTGCTGCTGCTGCTCTACCTTGGATCTGCTTGTGCTGCTCCTGCATGCCGTGGATCCGCTCGTTCTTCCTGTGGTGCCGCTCCTTGCTGTCCTCCACCGCGCTGCGGTTCTCCTCCAGAGCCTGCTGCAACTTCTCCACGATATCCACCTGGCAACACACGACCGGGTCCATGACTGTGCCGTAGTCAGCTTTCCAATGGGGCATTATGTAACATGCAGGGATGAGAATGAGAAATGATATTTTCAGCTGAAATTAGCCAGGGTCCAGCAGCCCGTTTCACTAACATGCTAGCACGCTTTTCAGGCTCAATTAACCCCCCCTCCCTGCTGGATTAGGCACATACACGACTCTTTAGGGCATCTCCATTTTCCTCCAGCATGTTGAGGGTTAAAGTACTAAGTATTAATACTAAGATTGATAAAATGGAAAATTGTAAGTTAGCGCCGTGCTACGGCAATTTAGCATGCCGCGTTAGTGAAACAGGCAGCTGGTCCCTGGTCAGGGGTTCAGGGATCTAGCCATTTTTGTTTTTTTTACATTGACAAGTCAAAAATCTTCATCAGGAGACACATACTTTACAGAATTACAGAATAACTTATACTATAGAAAGGATTATTTTAGTGCATAAACTCCTGTCAATAATCATGAAATTGCACATACTAAGTAAGTAATATACCTAGTGACAGTCAATGTTTTAAAAAGATTGTTTCTGAGTGTTCAAACACAGTTGAGACCTTGGTGTTCATAGCGCTAGGAGAGCTGTAACTAGCTATTACCCCTTTAATGTTGAGCGCCAAGCAGGGAAACAACAAGTATAATCTTTTAGCGTCTTTTGCTATCACACCGCCGAGGATTTGAACCCACGATCTTCCGCTCTCCGGGTCGACGCTCTAATCTCTATTTTATTATCAGCTCCCCCCAATGTTGGATCTATTGCTTAACATCGCTGCAGGAACGTTTCACCCATAAGTGACGAAGAATGAATTCTGATCGGGATATCTAACAGTTCCGTCAAAAACCGAATAGTGAACAGAACCGGCGAGAACAAGTATATCTACCTTGCCCTTTCTGCCCATCAGTTTTGCCTTCGAAGGAGGTTCTTCAAATGTCTTTGTATTGCTGTTGTATGCCTAGGATCAAGTGCATGCATGATTATTATTCAAACTGCGATATAAGTTGTTGTTGTTGTTAATTGGGGGTTAAAGCTGCTTTCAAGAACGTGCTCATATCATGGCTTGTATGCAGTGTATTCATACAGTGTGAAGAATGTGTAGTGACTGCTTGTGTCAGTCTGGGTATTTCACCAGTCTTTATAGTGCTAGTTCACTGGAATATAATGCCGCAGTTAACATGGATACTCCACTCAGACACATTAAACTGACTCCGAGCCGACCAGTCCTTACTTTACCACTTTAATGCTGAGCGACAAGTAGGGAAACAGCAAGTACTATCTTTTAACGTCTTTTGTTATGACGCGGCTGAGGATTTGAACCGACGACCTTTCGCTCCAACCACTGCGCCACGGAGGGGGGTCGATCAGTATATGATGGCTATATGATATGAGTGAAAGCCGTCATAAAGAGCAAATAAAAATAAAAAAATAAAAAAATAAACTAATAATAATGATTAATAAAAAAAGTTAAAAGAAATATACAATAATTTGGAGATAACTGCAATGCGAAAAGGCAATGGCAACTTCAGATGAAATCCGGTTAGTGTCATTCATATAATAATGGAAATGCACAGCAGTGTGTTGATTGGCACAAAGGGCCAAGACAATGTTTTCTTTAATGATATGTCAAACGTTGAAAGGTGCAAGTTGAACAATATTTTACCTCTTGGAAGTAAAATCTGTTGGGGCCTTTCTCAAAATATTCATCCAAACTGCTTATGGAATTTTCTCCAAAAATAACTTGACACTTTCCCTCCACTAGTTTGAAGTCTACAACTTCCTCTGAAAGACCAGGAAGTAGATTCAATTTAATGCAAATAATATTTATGATACATTTCTCTCCCCAATAAATGGGAGATAACAAATGTAGTTCTGTCATTTCAGAAATCTATTTTTATGTTACATTTTTCTTGCAATACTATACAACAAGACTTCATGTACAATTTTATAGCGTAAATAAATAATTCCTCCCACCCGGTACGTTCATTTAAAATTTTCTGCGAGACTGACCTTCATCGTTGTAGTACAGCAAGTTGAGATCACAATGGTAAGTTGACTGCAATCCTTTGTGAGTGTTCTCTGGCCTGAAAATGACAAGTACAAATTTGGTCATTAGTATGGCCATTACCAGTACAAATTTGGTCATTCATAGTACTAATGATGAACATGACGGTCCAAATAATGAACTATCTAGAGGCAGCTGGATATATAGTACGATGAAGTCAAGTTATTAATAAAGCATTTAGTGAAGTTGTCTTACTTACATTTTCTTATGTTAATCAATCTAAGTAATACATCCGTTCGATTCATCCAAGTGTCTGGTAACATCTTGACAAAGCTAAACCGTCGCCATTTTGTTCAAGTCATGATATATACAGAAATAACACGTCTTTAGTATTTAATGCTTAATTATTATTGGTCTGCCATAGCTTGCATGATCTGGCCATGTCAGGTATAGTCAAGAAAATGTGTCCAAGAAGGGGGTCGTCTTATACACGTGTCCTATCTGAGAGGGAGGATTTCTGTACCTGAAAAGGGTGGGTCGACTTATACCGGACGTCGACTTATACTAGAGTATATACGGTAGTTATTATCATTAGTTTTATTAAAATGATGATTATTATTATTATCATCATAATCTCGCCTTGCCTGCTCAAGCTACACAAACCTGTAGAACTTGGTGACCCGTAGTTTGATCTCGGAGAGGTCGACAAGCTTCGTGCCGAGCGTCTTCTTCCAGAAGATGTCCGTGATACGTCCGATGCGGTACGGCTCAGGACACTGCTCGTTAGAACCCTTGATGTGGCTCGTCGACTTGCGGTAGACTTCGGGATAAATCTCCTCATCGACCTGAGA
>JAULBO010026679.1:0-12030 GCA_032355325.1 Clypeosectus delectus | reverse complement strand
ATACACTGCATACAAGCCGTGATATGAGCACGTTCTTGAAAGCGGCTTTAAACCCCAATTACCAACCAACCAACATTGTATGATATTATACACGTATACAGTATATAGATTCATCTATCACGTAGAAATATGTTGGCAAACCTCCATCCAGTTACGAGTCCGACAATACATCACAGTGCAACCTGTGTGTGCAATATGTACGTTATCCGGAACTGTGTTTCAATAGCGCGAACCTATTATCATATGACTGCCTGAAATCCAAGACTGGCACGTTAGAGGGAAGGCGCTGCTCAGACAGACGTCCGGGAGTTGGCCACATACCGAGGCAGTCGTTGGCATTTATTCCCTGGCGTGTGGACCACGACATGCATGTAGAGCTGTAAGCCTACATTGGTCATGCTGATCGTGTATTTATTAGATGTCAATTTATTGTATGTCTACATACATACATGTACACTCAACAACAAAAGTTTAGCAAATTTGATCACAGACGAATAAAGATTATTACCCTAATTTATTTAGATATATATGTATATATATTCAGGTCGATCTTAACATGGCGTGTATTTCTGGTATTTATCAGATTATTGACTTTGAGTATGTTTTTATTTGTTTGTGGGTATTTTTGTGTTTTCTTCTTACGACTTTGTTTACATATTTCATGGTCAAAAGTATTTCTACCTGAAAGTATGTCAATTTGATGTGTCTACACACGTATATTGGGCAACCAGCTAATTTTCCGGGATATCCCACTGGTTTTCAATATTTTTCATATTCTATATGAATGAATGCTACGTAACTCTAATTATCTTGTCTTTGAAACATCGTGAAACATTATTCCGACAGTGTTCAATGATTAGATCGATCCCCCTTAGAATAGTAGAGGAGGTATAACGGTGATTATATATAATACTAGTATGTTATGTGCCTGTACTTTTTTAACTCCAAGACGTTAATTTTTAGACGTTGGTAAAGATGTCATTGCCGTTGATGAAGACGTTATTGACGCTGATATCAGAAGACATGGTATGGTCATTAACTTGTCATGTGTATATGGTTCAGGCCCTTCCATTCAAGTCTCAGTGTTAATATTGACAATTTGACATCATTCCAAAAGCATATTAACAAGTGAACTAAACATAGGAACACGTCCATTGGATACTCTTAATACTAGAAGTATTATAGGAATCACTCACTCTGCTCCTGACAGTGGTGTAGCGATCACTGAGCGAATCCTCACCAGGCTCAACCATCAGTAAACTCCCAGCACTGCTACAGAAAACTCCCAACTGCACAGCATATTCCAACTCCTAACTCCACATGCCTCCCTCACAGTCTGAAGATAGAAGAAAGACAAGTTCAATCCACACACGTGTGAAATTCATAACGTTATAAAAAAAAACATGTCGTGTTTGATCTACAACAAAGGCTATGCATGTTGTATTAACAAGGCTGCAAGGACGCTGGGCTGAAAACAAGTAATATACTGACAATCCAATCGTTTACAAATATTTTGTGCAAATATTGTTTCGGTTCATTTTTAAAATTATTTTATCTCTATCATTCTTACCAAACCTTTTCGCAATCTGCGTTAGGTAATACTAGTATACTAGGTAGTTCATGTATTTTAAAAGCGAACATTTTATGTCCTATGATGTGGTGAACTTATCAGTTTTTACTATGCTTCGTATTAACCCAGTTGTCAGAGAAGAGTACTGGTATATTATAAATAAAAAATAGTAATAATGTATATATATACACATGTAGTATTATACCCACATACACAGACACGCACGCACACACACACGCACACACACACACACACACACACACACACACCATGCTGGGAGTCAACTGTCCGTGGTTGCTTCAGTATCAGCAAATAACAATCCGCCTAGTCGTATTACACTCGTTACAATACATACTACGTAGTATATACTTTCTAATGCACCCAATAAGCATTCCATATGGCATAACTAGAGCACGAGTCCTACACTTGCGGCCTCAAAGTTAGCACAAATCCCCACCTGTGACAACTCCGGTAGAATGAGGGTATTGTTTAAGGAGACGTTATTGGCCCAGCGTTATCGACAGTAACGGCCTACACTGCATTGCCGCACGGCAATCATTAGATTCATGCATGTTGATGACACAACATATTTACCAGTCGTGCCTGCTTTTCCAATACGATTCAACATTCCAGTCATAACTGGGCTCGTTTTTCTTTCGAATACATTCGCTTTACGACCGAATAAAATCAAATCAGGTGACGTGATATTTCAGTAGAAATACAATCATCTCTATTGTCTTTCTACGGAAATACCACGTCACTTGATTTGATTTTTTTTACTAACCATACCTATTGAAATACATACCATGTACGACGGTCTAAATAATTTATAAATAATTATTTGACAAAAAAAATAACTATTTTCTCTAATATGGTTAACAGTTTGCTAAACCTAGCTTGAAAGTCTGGCAGTGAAACTACCAGATATATTTTTAAATATTACAATGCATCTCCAATCCATTATACGCATACCTTGTGCAAACACATCCAACAAGATGGTATGCATGTGACAAACAATACCAGTATACCAGACTATAGAAGGACTAGTAATTAAATACTCAATTTATCCCACCTGTCTCACCTGTCATTCGAGATAAAAGTACTGACTCCAATATGACTGCAGTGCTAATCCAACACCCCTCACAAACTCCTCACACCACTGAGCACATAATCCGTGCAGCGAAAACACCGCATGAATGAGTTTAGAAGGGGGAGAACGAGAGAGACGCCCTAACCACAGCTTCAGCGAATCCTGCCTTCTCAGTAGCCCCACTTGGCTCCGTGTGTTTCCTCCTACGAGCCAGAAAGCTGTGTGACGGTTGCCATCGGTACGGGTGCGACTATTCCAACCGACTTTGATATTATATTCGAGCATCGCCGGTGTACATTATATGGGTAATGCTCAATCATGTACATGTAGCATAACGCTTCTGTTAAAAATCTGAAGTTAAATTACTAGTAATATAATCTGCAATCGGCTCGTCATTGCGGGTGTGCTCTCTGTATAAACTAGTATGCATATATTTTGCATTGCGGCCAATGTAAGCATGAATGATATGTGTGTATGTCGGCCTAAGAGAGTTCAAATTTTGTCTGCGGTCGCAATATCGTCACCTAGGTGGAGACCAGCGTCTAATGCATAGCATATAGCTACACTCGTTTGGTAGTATGGTTGTCGCGGTTTATACTCCCACGATATACAAATAGCCGCGAAATATATGGATCACTGCAAGAAACAGCGTTAAACATAAATAGAGGGTATTGCTTTCAAACCACATCCAAGACGGAATTGTGTCTGCGCACTTAACATTCGAATACTAATAATCGAGCTATCTGGACGTCGAAGTTAAGGAGCCCACTACATGCACTTCTATATGCACACGAGACTGAGCATAAATCAATTCCTTGATAAGAGTATTTGCAATAATACCTAAGGAACACTGCACTAGCGTAACACAGACAGAGGCGTCCTAGAAAACCAAACCAGAGCATATGGTCCTAGGAAAAACACACACCAAGGTTCAAGTCCATTGCCATGGTGAATTAATTTGATGATGACCTTACTGGTGGTGATACAAAAGCGTTTCATACCGTACACCCAATTAACATTAAATGTTCTTAAACACTAACAGTCATGGTATGCACAATGCATGCAGTGTTACTGGTCTTCACATTAATGATGATTTTGAAATGCATTCCAGTATGTGAAACACTCTCTCTAAGAAGAAACTGTTTTGTTTTACAATGGCGATGGTGATGCTGTATATCACGGTGAGATACATTGCACACAACATGTAGGAGTAACATAATAACATAATATGTCAAGTAATTCATGTCTTGCTCGTGAAATCTTATTTCATTGCTATGTATGAAACATTTGCCATTGAACCGAGCAATACATTAAACATGTCGCATAGCATTCAACATAATATAATTAAAAAAACTGAATAAAGCATTGTATGAATTCAGCATGATATGCACAGAATTTGACACTAAATTCAACAAACTTTCAAGAGAGGATTTAATGTTTCGTTTTCAATACGGTTTTCATTCAAGGCTTCAGTCATTTTTTTTTAATTGGGAGGTTTTTACAGTCGCCTTTCAGCGTGGCTGATATCGGCAGACTGGTCGGCTTCAGTCAATGTAAATGTTCTTTATATGAAGTCGCCATTGAGTATCAGATGGTAATAAACATTGTACTAGTATTTAATAAATCAGCATTTAAAGTAGGATTGCAAAACGAAATTTAACACCGGAATTCAACAAATTTAAATGTGAAATAATTATGCATGACCAGAACGTCGATTCACCACTTGTTTATTTGTTTTCTCACGTCGGTGGCACGATTACCTCCCTTCGCCAACAGTAGCACAGCGCTTCATATCCTCATTGTTAATCCAAATATTGTTGTATGCCTGGCATACGTGTACGTGCTTAGCCTATTGTTTCCACGTACGCAACCCCCAAGAAGTATAGATCCTCGAACGTTGCTCTCTTTGCAATAGAGGGGCATAAGTCCAGGAAACATTCGTATCACTACGCCATTTACTGAATTTGAAAAATAAATAGTACCTGCAGATCGGGTGATGTTCCGAGATAATAAATACAATGTTGGACGAGTTGATGTTAGAATTGTAAGAATTATTGTATGCACTATTTTGTAGTCGCTGAATTATTGTATACGCTTTTTGGGAGTGCAGGTTCGTTAACGATAAAATGCCGTCGGCTTTATAATTTACATAACTACCTTATCTGACTGTTATATAACTTCGATGAAAGACACCATTTCCCTCGATATTAAACATAGTTTACACACACACACACACACACACACACACACACACACACACACAAAATCAGAAATATTAACTGTACCCTTGAGCATACCTTTGTCTAAACATAATTATTAATATATTCTTAATTTTTCCCTAGCACCGTTGTCATTGAATAAAATGTGATAGCTCATTTCCTTACATTGTACTAACATATACTAGTATATTGAGGGATACATACTGGTAGGCATGTAGACATGCACTAACATGCACTTACCTATATACAGGTACATGCCAAAGGCGCGTACACATGTGTAACTCACTACCTACAATGTACGGTATACTTCAACAAAGCAAGCCGTCGATCCAAACCAACCCAACCCACCCACCACATTCCTCCTACCTATAGCTGTGAATTCAAATATCATATCGTGGATATTACGCGCCGGTTCCCAAGTTAGAATGGCAGATTTGACAGGCCTGTGTTGCATAGTGGCGCAGACATCAGACAATAGTCTTTCTGGTAAGTGTTAAAATTCCGAAGTCTTTCGTCAAGCATACATAGGAAGGGATGCTTGCATTTGCCGCGAAGGGGTAAAAATCGGCAGTATGGCTAAGATTAGCCCATATGTTTCTGTAATTAGAAGCACAATGTTGTTATTTTAGCTATTGTGGCCGCATTTGGAAGTGCCCCCTTATTGCTATAGATTCGGAACACCTCGGAACTCCTCGGGACTCCTCGGGATAAACGTCACCATACCTTTACCGGTTATTACAAACAGAGAACAATCTTAAAGGCAGATGTTCCATGACCAACTTCGTAAACATATGAGCGACGTGCCATGTCTCACAAGGTTCAATAGAATCATTACACCTCATTTAAGAAAGGAATGTTAACATTTTCAATTTTGATTTGCAAAGTATGCCCCCCAAATACCCGCGTAGACATCAGTACCGGATGTTCCATGTCATCATTAAGTATATTTTAAGCCTCGATGACTTGGTACACACGGAGGTATCAGATTCTTCCAGGTGTAGCTGTTATTCGAGAATCTGTGTCTGCACATCTGACGGAACATCTGTTGACCGTTTCGCTTATATGTTTTACCTCGTCATCTAACATTTCCGAGACCAGAAAGATACACACATTTAAATCAATTCAGGGTATCGACAATACACTTATAAGTTTGAGTACCACATAATTTATCCTGTATTTGTGACAGTTATTTTTACAGTAATATTATCAAATAGTGATGGCGGGTTTATAACATTGCAACTTGCCTGTCAATGTATCCACTCCTCATCAACGTGTTTAATGGAAGGAATATGTGCATCCTTGTTCTCGCTGACAGCCACGTTTGAACATGTGTGTAACAAAGACGAGCAGTTGTAGGATACGCAACTGTCCTCATGTATTAACTCTATACCTTCAGAAACGTGCACGCTGCAGATGGTGTGTTGACATGCAAACTTGAGACTGTTCAGTATATGGCATTTCAGAAAATGGCATGAAAATAATTTTGACACCAAGAACAAAGCATGAGATGGGTTTATTTTCATTAACACCATGGGATTTGTATATACTGGTATATTATATTACACATTCAACTATTTTTTAATTTGTTGCACATTAATGTTCATGGACATCATATTCATTTGAATACGAGTGAACGCGACCATGTTCTAATTAGTTATTCACGTACCGTTCACGTGTGAGTTGGTTGCTTAACGTCTCAACGAGAATCGTTCACACTGCTTCAGTAGTGTGATACTTGTATGTGATATGTGGGGTAGGGGGAGGGGAGGGGACGGGAGTTGGGGGGGTGGGGGGTGACTGGAGTATATTAATACCGACAAGACAGACTGAAACCGGAAGTCTGAACTGAATGTCTGACGCACGCAGCGCTGCACCAATGTTGACTCTTTTTCAGATCATTGACCCTTTCGCGTTCAAGTGCAACATGACGGCAAACAGCGACCAAGGGCTGTTGGCTGTTACTGTTAGCCCAGCGTGTAAATAGACGCCGAAACGTCGTCCACCATTAACTCTTCATTCCTTGCACGTGCATAGTTTGACTGCAGGAGGAAAACCTTTGTAATGACGTCACATATTCTCGAAATTCTTAACTTGAAAATGTCTTAGTCAGAAGATCTATTTAAAATTGACATAAGCAGAAAACCAGTTAGGCACATTCTTAGTACTTACGAACTTCTTAAGACTTAAGATAAATAAGGTTCGAGAATACATCCCGAGAACGTGTACTAGTATTTCACACAGGCTGTTAATTAATTCATCCGCTCTCCATTGATAAAGTGCGCATGCGTAAGTGACCGGATGTCTTAACGGACCGGATGATTTGAGCGAGTTATATCTCATTATATAAATAAAATGTGCAGATGGATCGACTATATACAAGCTTAGTCAAAATGTCAGCTAGCATCATCTTAGATCAGCCATGTTTGTTTACGTCCGGTGATCACTATTTCGCGAACATTTTTTTTTTCCCACCACGTGACCAACCTAATTGGTTATTCATGAGTATTTGTGACGTTCTACATTGCATTACCAATCTCTAGCTGCATTCCCCATCTTCTCGACAAGAGACGAAAGGACTGTAAGATATGGTAATTAATTCCGTCCGGTCCTGTAGCATTTCTGAACCCAAGGACGAGTGCGATATGGGCGTGGTCCTGCCGACTCTGGGCGGGACATGCTAACTGTTCAGTATTCAAAGTGTTCGACCGTTGTATAACCGAACTGTTTCAGGTCAAGTTGATGTGGTCATTTGCTGTCCATCCCACACGAGCCTATTCTATGGAGGGTCAAATTGACCACAGACAATGTCGACCAAGCACCTTGAGTATAGGAATGTCCAATTTGTTAGATCTACTCGAAGTCTCGGGTGGACACTTTGTTCGAGACGAGAGTTAGCACCTCGCTAGAATGCCGGAGAGTGCGCGACACGTTCTAGCTCTGGCGAGTTGCAAGAAAGACGTGTTTTTCCTTTGCCACACTAATCCTTCCTATGTTATTCACAGACCTTGTATTTGTCAAGGATAAGCATTGTAACCTTCGGTCCAGTTTTGACATACTAGTATTCAGCTATTTTACCTGTACAGAGAGAGAGAGAGAGAGAGAGAGAGAGAGAGAGAGAAAGAGAGAGAGAGATAAATCAGAGAGATAGGGAGAAGTGAGAGAGAGCGATATATATATATATATATATATATATATAGAGAGAGAGAGAGAGAGAGAGAGACGGAGTGGGGAAGGAAAGAGAGGGAGAGAGAAAACCACTAGTTTGTGTCTGGGGCAAAGCGACAGCTGACATACGTTCATTAATAGATGGCGAGAACAAAAAATAGCTGACACAGCGATATTATTTTCTAATTGTTTGGACGCACTTTCATTAGTTTGAGTTAGTTAAATAGTTGTTGAGAGTGATTCAATGTTTTGTTGTTTAGCCTCCCTGCGAGAATATTTCACTCATACGCGAATCTCAGTTTCTTGTTCAATCGCAACTATATACATTCTATGCACATATTATTAATGTAATTATTATTATTATTATTATTATTATTATTTATTATTATTATTATTATTACCATAATTATATAATAAAATACAAATAATAATCAGGGTCTAAATACAAATAAAGTAAACTATATAAAATTTGAGAATGTTTCGATTTTTTTTTCCTATCCTATATGAATGAAACACTACCATTGTAAGATCAATTTCCATCTTTCATTCTGAAAACCTGTTAAATTGCAAGTCGTTCAGTTCTTAAATTCATCAACACTGGATATCGCGCATGGTTACCATGAAGCCCTAAACCATTCCAGTCCTAGTGACACAGTTTCGGGTGTTTCGCCCCCCACCCCCCAATGCGGATGTACAGAGTTTTGACCACCATTCCCTTGAATGTTCTTAATCGACGAACAATACCACCCCCAGTGCCTTAACCCAGTTCAAGAACAAAGCTCCGGGCAGCGTCCAACCACGTGAAGCGATTCGACGAACTACCAAATCGCTGCGATGTCCAACACATGTCCGGAGCTCGCAGCACGGCTTTTAACTTTGTAGAACTTGGTCATTACCCAAGGCTCCGTTTGTTTTGAACGCAGTTACCTGAAGTTTACGTCCAATATTGACTGTTGCCGAAGGGACATGGACTTAAGGTTTAATAGGTCGGAAGAACAAGTCCCCTGTATGTTTGGCCATTCTTGATGCTTGTAGCCATTGACGGAGAGGCTGTGTTGACGATACCCTGCTAAGGCGTGGATCTTTGATGGCGAATTTAATTGGCTGAATTAGGCCAATGAAACTATATATATACGCCATGTTTACCATTAGTGGAATCCAATATGTACTAGTATTTGAAAGGTTGATAATGTTCTACAGTTGGTACAAAGTTAGTCGACATGGGTCAAAATGACATTATATCTATAGATCACAATGTTTGTGTCACAGATTTGTGCTTTTAGTAATGGTAATTTTAGTTTAGGACAGTATCTGGATCGATATACTTTCCAAATACTATATATATCGTCATGTGAACTGAATCGGACACAATGGCATGGCATCTTGTAAATAGAATATAATTCTTTTAATTGCAAAAGGATTAAATATCAATTCAAACAAATAACCCCTGTGTGTATGAGAGAGTGCGTTTCTTAAAAACTCTCCTATACTAGGAGACTTTATAAGAAACGGACTCGCACCATAAAGTTTACTTGAAAGGTACAGGCAGATTCTACTGAAAACGTGTTGTTGCATGAAGTCAGTTCTGTGCAATAGATGAATCTGGCCACGGCATTCCGAAATGTTGTCTGAGAACAATTTAATTTCACACTCAGCTCAATGTTTTGTGCTTAAAGTCAAGCTAAAACGTGCTTTGAGCCTGAGTATAATTTCAGTTCGCACATGAAAAACGTGCCAGTACGAATGAACAAAACAGTATTCAACGAACAAAACACTAACGTTAGCTCTTCTGTTGATGCAATAAAGGTTATCTTGTAATACAGTTGTGTGTATATATAGTCACAGACGTTCTGCTGTAGAGTACTACATGTATGTACATACGTAACTCGGAGGAACAGTTGACCACGGACATTTTACATAGTTTACAGAACCATTGGCATTGCATATGACTTACCATATGTTTGTCCATCTGTACTTAAATAACACAAAGAGACAATGGTCATATTCGTACACTGCCTGATTATTGTTCATTGAATTGTGTCTGGAATCCAGTTTTGACCTTTGACAGAATTCTTATTAAAATATGCAACACTTAATCTGATATTCTCCATTTACGAATACAGAATGTAAATAAAATACTGTCGAAAGTGAATTCTCATTTTAAGTAAATTATTCAAAGTGATTTGGAAACTCATATCGTATTGAATTTTTTGTTTAAAGTTGTATGAAATATGTAAAGGTTAGTATGTACCTCGTTTAAAGTGTGCCACGTGACCTGTGTTTGGATCGACCAAGACTGGTCGGAGTTTGAGAGGAAATCATCACAGGGATACCCTATTTAAACCGCCTCATTAACAACGGTAACTATACGATGTATGTGCACTCTGCGACCTTAAATGTGAAATACCGTAATATATAAATGACAAATACTGTCAACGAAACCCAAAAGCATTTCTCAAAATCAATATGGCATTATTAAAGTACAATTTAAAAATAGGAATATTAAAAAAGTGGGATAAATGCTATTTTTATTGACATTATTCTATTTATAGTTTGTCCATGAAACGTTTACGTATGGTCTTAATGTTAGTACATATTCAGAACAATGATCCATAACTGTATAAAGCAAGAATATATCTACACAATACTGGAGTAATTAAAGATAATATAACTTACCCCCCTAATGTCCTCAAAAAAATCACTCCACTTTTACATGAATAGTTAACTGAGGAACTACCTTGGCCCAGACGTTTTCTACGTGCATACGGGTTATTACCGGTAGGAGAGAGAAAAACGTTGAACTACACATGCGCACAGAAACAGCTTGTTGCTTGTAAAAGCTAGAGTTTAAAGTGGATTTGATATATTTGCACAGTGTTTCATCCCGTAAGCTGTCGCAAATATTCCCAACTAGTCCAATCGATTCGAGAAAGATGCTTCTATTGTGCTTCAAAGGAAATGGCCTGCCCCTTCAATGCTGTAGGAACGCGAGCCCGTTACTCTTGTAAATGGACGAGATAAACTGGCAGGCCATGTAAGTCATGTTACGAAAGTCATCAAATTGTGGTCTCCGTTCATTCAATATGTGAGGTCAGAACCTCTCCTTTTGTCAATGGACTCGTCGCTGTTGTCAGTGGGACGATTGACCTTAATTGAACAGGATACGGTTACCCAATACGGTGATATGGATACGAATTAAGCAGTAAACAAAACTGTGCTTGGACATTTTTATAGTATGCATTATATTATTTTACACATGGATGTATATTGAAGGTATTTTTTCTTCGGAATTTGAATCCTCATTACCAGCTTTGTAATCTTAGTTTTGGATTCCTGACATCATATATCAAATACATATTTAATCAAAATTGCTTTCTCAACCGAGAAATAGTTCAGACCGTGAAAAAAACTACTATATGATAAAATATGTAAAATTTACAAAAGGAAAACAGTTACTTTCCATAATGAGTAAAACTGAATGCTAGTTTCCAAGTGAGCTGAGACTTGACTTCCTGTATGTTAAGCCTAACGGAAGAATCCTACCGTTAACCTTTGTAGTGTCTTTCCACTTGGCTCGCGACCAAGCTTAAGCCGACTTAGAAAGTGACCTTTATGAGTCATCAATTAAGGAAGCACTGTAACACTTCTTTTTCGTAATTATATTAATACAAATTGTTTAACGTACATTTATATACGCACATTACTAACCCGGTATGGTATGGCTTGTGTACACATGAGACTCACTCAATTCCGTTAGTTTAAAGGTGACGTAATTCCGAATCCGAAGGTTACAAAAGGGACCCTATGGTTGCAGCAATTAAACGACGATATTAGGATACTTTGAAGGGTGTCCTCCCATTTGTCAGACGTCCCATTTGTCAGACGTCCCATGTGTCAGACAGTTTGGGTTAGGACAACTTCCCACCACCCTCCCTTTATAATCGGACAACCCCACACCTGTAGTAACACTGTAACACGGGATTAAC
>JAULBO010026678.1:0-18851 GCA_032355325.1 Clypeosectus delectus | reverse complement strand
TGCTTGGAATTTTATATATCTAATTGGTTGCATGTTTATTATTTACGTGATTGGTAAGGCTCATGAAGAAAAGAAATTGAGTTAATTTTATTAGGCAATTATGTTGATTAGGAAATATTCAACATGTTTCTTGTGCAGATGTTCAGTTTAAATTTCTTGGATTATCTATGGCTGCTTGGAATTTTATATATCTAATTGGTTGCATGTTTATTATTTACGTGATTGGTAAGGCTCATGAAGAAAAGAAATCGAGTTAATTTTTTATTAGGCAATTATGTGCAATTAGATAGAATAGTAAGAGTGAATCACGCGGGAGAATTTGCTGCTGTTAAGATTTACTCTAGTCAGGAAATATTTTTATCTGACAGCAAAGCTTCCGAGAGCATCAAAGTTATGAAGCAACAGGAAATTGAGCACCTTGATTTTTTTGTTAATCAACTGCGGGAAAGCAAAGTATCACCCACTATATTTTTACCACTATGGTCAATTCTTTGTTTTTTTCTTGGTTATCTTACGGCATTACATAGTAAAGAGTGCGCGATGTTGTGTACTTCGGCTGTAGAAGAGGTGATAAATGAGCATTATGAAAAACAAATAAAAATGTTAGGGGAATGCGAGTTGTCTGGTGTTATTAATAAATTTAGGTTAGAAGAATTAGAACACAGGGATTTAGCCATGGAATATGATATAGATAGTGTTTCTGGAGGTAAGTTTATTAGTTTTTTTATTAAAGCTGGGTGTAAGTTAGCTATATTTTTATCACAGCGTATTTAGTAATCAGAAGTTTTATTTGATGTTAGTGTATATTTTTATATTTTTATTTTTGATGTTAGGAGAATTTCTTTTGTCATCGTCTAGCTTAGGTGCGCTGCATCTTCGGTTAGATTTTATTGCACTTGCTATATTGTTACCTTATTTTAGATGCGATTTTTTTAATATTTTGTTGCTTTGTTTTTGTGGCTTGGTTAAGGATAGCATATTTGGCATGAGCCTTGGAATAACACAGTTATCTTATTTAATGTTTGTTTTTTATTATAAATATTTAGTTCAACAAAAGTTTTCTAGGTCTATTCCAAAAAATATTGTATCATTTTCTTTTATTACTATTTTGTGGAATATTATTTATTATTGTATTTCTTCTTTTGTGATACGTGAGGTAATGAAATTCTCAATTTTATTAAATTCTTCTGTGTCTACTATAGCTTTTTATTCCTTAGTATTATTATTGCTTTTTGTTTTCCACCGATATGTTTCTGTTAAAACTACGTAAAAAAATTTATTGATTGCTAAGTATTTGTGCGTGTTTTTTTTTGACTACGTCTATTAGTAACTGTCTGGTTTTTGGCTCTGTTACACATAATTGGTTGAAAATATGTTTTTTAAAAAAGTATCCTAGAATTTTTAAGCATAACAAAAATTCATCAGTATCACATTGCATTTCCTGATTTATAAAAATGTTTGGTAGTGCAAATAATTTATTTGCAAATTGTTTTCCAATATTTTTTGATATAGCCTGCCCTGTTTTAGGAGATATATACGCAAGATCGTTAGTTTGATTTGTTATTATGCATCTAGATAAATCCATTGCAAAACCAAGAGTTTGAGTTAATTGCATTTCAATATCTATATATAGTTTATGCCAATTTTCTGCATTTTTTTCCATCTCAAATAGAAAGTTTTTTAAAGATGCAAATAATTTTATTTGTTGGTCTATTTCAGCGGATGTAATATTTATTAATTCAAGAATAGAAATAACAGCAAGTTTTTGCACAAATGAAAGCGTAAAATATTCAAAGTATTTTTGAACTTCACAAGAAAAATACCCAAGACTGCTATCTGATTTTCCGCTCCAATTTACCGACAAAAGATTTCCACGAGAGAATTTATTATGATTTTTTGTGCTAAATTTTGCTAAAGCTTTTTTCTTGCCATATTCATAAGTCATAATGGAAACTAATAAGTGTTTATCATTATAATGTTCGCTTGATAAAACAAATCCACTGCAATGCCATCTCATTTTGAAAATTGAACCATGTTTAACTTATATACTTTATTATTATATAAGAAATTTTATATATGTGTAGATAAAGTTAGTAGTATATTTTTGTATAGTGCATAAGATTTATTATAAAGTTTGCTCAAAAGTACATGAGCAAAAATTGTGTATGTAATCTTTTTATTAAAATGGTTCTGTTAAACTAAATTAGCAAAATTTATTGTCCTTTTTTTAGTTGGCTTTTTATTTTTGTGTCGTAAATTGCGTGACCTAAAGACTTGATTTCCTCTTGCGACAAATTGCTAAGTTTTTTTGTTGGAGTACAACTGCTCGTTGTGAGAGCTACAATTGTTTGTTTTTGTTTCTCTATTTTTTTTGTAAAAGAAGGGATATAAGCATATACAATATATTCTTCTCCAATTTTAAAATTAATTCCACAATCCTTTTTTGATGTTGTTGATATTATACTAGTATATTTTTCCTTAACACCTTTCCATGATTTATATATCGCAAATTTTGCAACAAAATCTGTGTCTGTAATTTTTTTGGTGTATAAAATTCTTCCCGTAAAAATTGCGTCATTATACGATATTGACTCCGAAGAGCTATATTGCTGTTGACTAAGGCATGTGCATTCTGATTTTCCAAAGGCATCTGTAATACTGAGAAGCATTATAAAAGTAAAAGTTGAAACCCATAGTGATTGCTTCATATTTAACTCCATATAAAGATACATACCTTGATAATAATGGCTATTACTGTATAATCAATGAATTATATGTCTGTTATATTTTTTGAGTTTTGAGTTTTATGAATTTATTAGCACTTGTTCGTAATGATGTTTCTGATGTACTGGCGAAATTACATTTTCCATTAGATTGTGACTTTTCTGTTACATTTTCATCTGATCCTAATCATGGGGATATTGCTGTAAACGTTAGCATGAAATTAGCTTCGTTGTTAAAGAGAAGTCCTATAGAAATAGGAAAAGAAATAGTTGAGGGTCTTCTTTCTAATTGTAACTATATTAGCATTAAATTAGTTGCTCCGGGGTTTATTAATTTTGAACTTAATAAGAATTTGTGGACAAAATTGCTTTTTACTATTCATGAAACTAAAGAATTTTTTGGGAATTCGAACCTAGGTAAAAATGAGGTTATAAATTTAGAATTTGTTTCTGCAAATCCTACTGGTCCTATGCATATTGGGCATGCTAGGGGAGCAGTTGTGGGTGATATTATAGCAAATTTATTGTCAAAGATAGGTTACAAAGTTATAAAGGAATACTATATTAACGACAATGGTTCTCAAATAAATAAATTATTGGAATCTGTGTATATTAGGTGTATTGAAAAAATCACAGGAATTGATAGTAACGCTTTTATGCCTAATAGTGGATTTTATTCTGGTGAATATTTAAAGGATGTTGCTAGTTCTTTGGTGGTTAAATATGATTTTCAAGCTTTAAAAAAAGAAGAGGCTTTGTCTAAAATTCGTGACGATGTAATAAATCAGGTTATGTTTATAATAAAAGAAGATTTGAGTCTTTTGGGAATAAAACACGATATTTTTTCATCAGAAAAAGCTCTTAATGATATGGATTTAGTTAATAAAAGCATAGATATCTTGGGTCAAAAAGGTTTGCTATATGACGGTGTCTTAGAAGAGCCAAAAGGGTTTCAGTCTACTAAAGATTGGGTTGTTAGAACACAAAGACTTTTTCGTTCAACAGATTTTGGCGATGACCGCGATCGCGCTGTCCAAAAAGAGGATAAGAATTGGACATATTTTGCTGGTGATATAGCGTATCATTTTGATAAAATTTCTAGGGGTTTTAAAAAGATGATAGTTATTTTGGGGATTGATCACGCTGGGTATTCAAAAAGATTAAAAGCAGTTGTTTCTGCTTTGAGTGACAAAAAAGCCACTATAGATGTAGTATTATATGGAATAGTAAAATTTCTTGATAAAGGCACGGTTGTTAAGATGTCTAAAAGAAGTGGCTCATTTTTGACAGTAAGAGATGTTATAGAGCAAGTTGGGAAAGATGCCACTAGATTTATGATGGTTATGTGTGGAAATGACCAGATTATTGAATTTGATTTTGCTATTGTTTTAGAGCATTCGAAAAATAATCCAATATTTTATGTGCAATATGCTCATGCTAGGATACAATCGCTAATTCGTGGCTCAAAAGAGTGTGGTTTTAATAACTTTGAAATGGTAGATGTTAATTTATTATCATCAAAAGAAGAAAAATTGCTTATCAAAACTATAGCTAGATGGCCTTCCGTGGTTGAAAATGCTGCTATAAAATACGAACCACATAAAATTGCATTTTATTTGCTTGAATTATCCGAACTCTTCCATGCATTATGGGGCTGTGGTAATTCTAATTGTGATATGAGATTTATTATTAAAAATAATCAAGAATTAACAATGGCAAGATTGTTTTTGGCGGAAGCAATTGCATACGTTATACGTTCTGGTCTTATTTTGTTCGGAATAGAACCTGTCTTTGAGATGTAATCTGAGTTTTTTAAGAAACAGTATTATTATTAGAGTTGTAGATTTGTTAAATAGTTTGTGTGCACATTTCTTTTAGTCTTGATGTGGTTCTGCTCGAAACATTATTTTTTATATTAGTGTATACGTCGTCTATCTTCGTGCTTGAGGAACAAATTAATGTTACTTTATGGTTATATAATTCATCAATAAGTATTGAAAATCTTTTAGCAGAGTCAGCTTTATTGTGTGAAAATTGCGGTATATTCTCTATAAAAATATAGGATAATAGATTTGCTACTATTGCATAATCATTGCTCCACAGGGGCTTTGAGCACAATTCTGAAAATGAAAATAAACCACAAGTTTGGCTAAGTTTTATGGCCATAAGTGTTCGTTTGCCAGTTAAATTTATTTGAGCATTTGTATCATATTTTTTTTTATTAATTTTAAACCAATGCGCACGCAATATTTTATTACTTTTTAGTCCAATTATATATTTTCCTTTTTTTCTATTTTGTCTAAGTAATCTGTGGTCTTGGCATTGTAGTTCAAAAACCTTCATATTAAGATTTATAATATTTATTGTTGGTTCAAATAGTTCTCTATTGAAGCCATATTCATATAGTTGTTCTGGTGCATAGTTTGACGTAGTAATAAAAAGTATTTTTTTCTTTATTATAATATTAAAAAATTGAACAAAAATCATTGCATCAGATATATCGTGAATTTGTAATTCATCAATATATAAAACTTCTATATTTTTAGTCATGCTATCAATTATTTTTTTCATAACATTATTAGTTTGCCCTAGCTTCTGTACAGAACTATGAATTTCATTCATAAACTCATTATAATGTGATGTCTTTACATTTTTTTTTGTAGTTCCTGTAAATATTTTTACAATTGTACTTTTTCCAGAGCCGACAGGTCCATAAATATAAAGTCCATTTATTTTTTTTTGACGAAAAATAGAAAATATTGAAAACACATTTGACTCATTGCACTGACTAAGCGCAAAAAGCAATTTGATTTGATTCTTGTGGTATATAAATTTTTTGTGTTTAACTAGAGAAAGTAATTTATCTATCATTAAGGAAAATAACATAATAATTAAAGACTCGGTTGTTGCTTTTTTTTGTTTTCATCAGGTGTAACTTGTATTGATTTTATCAAAGCTAAGTCTAATACTTCATGCGCATGCGCAACAAAAATTATTTTTAATTTTGATTTTATGTATTCAGATATATCTTCAAATTCGTGTTCATTCTTTTTTGGAATAAGAACAGTTGTAATTCCAGCGCGTATTGCTGCCAATAATTTTTCTTTAAGCCCACCAATTGGCAAAATATCTCCTCTTAGAGTTATTTCTCCTGTCATGGCAACTAATTTATTTACAGGGACACTGTGTATTAATGAATTAATGACTGTATATATTGCTATTCCAGCTGAAGGTCCGTCTTTTGGGACAGCTCCTTCTGGAAAGTGAATGTGTATATTAAAATCTTTAATGTCATCGAATTTAATTTTCGACTTTGATAGTCCGGATAAGATAAGACTATGTGCAGTTTTAACAGATTCTTGCATTACTTCGCCAAGTTTACCGGTGGTGACTACTTCTCCTTTCCCTCCTGGAATAAAAACTGCTTCAAGTTTTAATATTGTTCCTCCGTAAGATGTATATGCTAATCCAGTTGCCACGCCAATTTTACTTTCTAATTCTGATGTGTCTTGCAGATATTTTTTTGCACCTAGGTATTCCGTTAAATCTGTTTCATTTTTTATGTGTGTTGTATCGCAATTTTTTGGTGGAAATGAATTTCTTACCGATTTGCGCATAATTTTTGTAATATTTCTATCCAACTCTCTGACGCCACTTTCCATTGTGTAGGAAGAAATAATTGATAGTACGGCTTCGTCAGAAATAGACCACTTGCTTTTTTTAAATTTATGATCTTTCATTCGTTTTGGAATAAGATGAGATTTTGCTATTTCAATTTTTTCATTATCGGCGTACCCAGAAAGATTTATAATTTCCATTCTATCGAGTAGGGCATATGGTATGTTGGTCGAGTTTGCGGTTGCAATAAAGACAACGTTAGATAAGTCAAATTCTATTTCTAAATAATGGTCTGTAAATGAGTGGTTATGTTCTGGGTCCAATACCTCCAATAGAGCAGAAGCTGGATCTCCTCGTATATCTGAGCCCATTTTATCTATTTCGTCTAATAAAAATACGGGATCTATAATTCCAGCTTTCGTTATTCCTTGAATTATTTTACCAGGCATTGCTCCAATATAAGTTTTTCTATGTCCGCGAATTTCGGCGACATCGTGAACTCCTCCAAGGCTAGCTTGTGCAAATCCTCTAGAAAGTGCTTTTGCTATAGATTTTACAAATGAAGTTTTTCCTACACCAGGAGCTCCAACGAGGCATATAATTGAACCATGAACTTTCTTAACTTTTTGTAGCACAGACATATATTCAATTATACGTTCTTTTGCTTTTTCCATTCCATAATGCCCTTCATTTAGTATTTTTTCGGCTTTAGGAATGCTAACATGTGAAGAAGAGTGTTTGTTCCACGGTAATTCTAGGATATATGAAATATAATTTGCAGATAATGAGCTTTCTGGAGATGCTGGGTTCATATTTTTATATTTTTCGCATTCGCCTAGTAATTTTGTTTTTACCGACTCTGGCATCTCAGATTCTTTAATCCTATCATCGAATTCTGAGCTAGAATCATCAAAATGTTTAAATTTTTCCCCTAATTTGTAAGAAGATACTGATTTTTCAATTTGTAAGCGCATATTTTTTTGAATATGACTTTGCAACTCAAGTGAGTGTAGTTCTTTTTGCAGAGCGCTTTGTAATTCAGAGACCATTGAGTCCAAGGAGTAATTTTCTAAAATGGATTGTTGGGTCTTGAAATCTGTGCATCCTCGATGTGTTATAATGTAAATTGCTTCTATTAATTCTGTAGCTACACTTGAGGAATTAATTTGTATTTCTAGTCGTTCTTGCGGCGCCTTTCTAATCTTGCATATATTGTCGAATAATTCACTAACCACTATACACATTGCTCGTAAGTCTTCGATATCATCTCCTATATCTACGTTTAGTGGTTCTATTTTTGAACTAATAAAATGTTCTTGATCGACAAAGGAGAAAGCTTGGGCTCTATATTCTCCTCTTGCGAATATTTTAATACTTTCGTCTGGTAGTTGTATTGTATAGAGAACAGAGGCGACAATTCCAACGGAAGATAATTCATTTAGGCTTGGATATTCATCATTATCGGTTAATTGAAGTGTAACAAAGACAGGACTATTGCAATCTTTTGCGCTTTTAAGTGCTTCTAAAGATTTTGTTCTCCCAATTAAAAGTGGCAAAGAAACTCCTGGGAAGAGTACCGTTTCACGTATAGCTATTACAGGGAATTCGTTTTTTTGGTACATAAACTTCTCTCTATTCTAATTTTAACGCTAACCTTTGTTTTTAAGTATTATCTTTTTTAGCAAAGACGCTATCCATCATCTCTTTTGTGATAATAAGTTTTTGGTTTTGAGCAATTTGTTTTATATCAAACATAAAATCAAGCAATATTTCTTCCATAATTGACCTTAGTCCGCGAGCTCCTACTTTGCGTTTAAGGGCTCTTTCTACAACAATGTCGATTGCTCCATCTTCAAACTCGAGCGACAATGAGTCCATTTGAAATAATTTTTTATATTGTTTTATCAGTGAATTTTTAGGTTCTAAGAGTATTTTTTTTAAAGCATCTGCGTCCAAGTGCTCAAGAGTTGCTATTATGGGGAGTCTGCCAACAAATTCAGGAATTAATCCAAATTTTATAATATCTTCTGGCATTGTTTTTGATAGCAATGAGTCATCTTCTTCAAAGTTTACTTTTATTTCTGAGCCAAAACCTATTGTGGAAGAGCTCAATCTAGCACCTATAATTTTTGAAAGTCCCTCAAAAGACCCGCCAAATATAAAAAGTATATTTGTTGTGTCGATTTGTACGTGTTCTTGTTGTGGGTGTTTTCGTCCACTTTGTTGTGGAACGTAGGAAATTGTGCCTTCCATAATTTTTAGCAATGCCTGCTGAACACCTTCTCCAGAAACATCTCGGGTTATAGATAATCCTTCGGATTTTCTAGCCATTTTATCTACTTCGTCTATGTATATTATGCCTCTTTCTGTGGCGGATATATCATTACCGGAGACTTGATAAAGTCTTGATAGAACGGTTTCAACATCATCTCCTACGTAACCAGATTCTGTTAGTGAGGTGGCGTCGGCCGATGCAAATGGAACCTTTAATATGTTTGCTATTGTTTTTGCGAGTAATGTTTTACCAGAGCCAGTTTCTCCAATTAAAATGATATTAGATTTATCAATTTTTACTCCGTCTAATTCTCCACAATTCATTAGTCTTTTATAGTGGTTGTGAACGGCTACCGAGAGAACTTTTTTTGCTCTATCTTGTCCAATAACATATTCATCTAATATAGATTTAAATAATTTTGGGTTAAATTCATCTAGGCATTGTTTGTTAACATTTGAAGATTCACTTTTTATAACAGAGTAACAGGTATCAATGCATTCGTTGCAAATGAAAACACCATTGTTTCCAGCGATTAGCTTTTTAACATTTTTGCTTTGTTTCCCGCAAAAAGAGCAGGTATAATCAGACATAAGTACCTCTTGAGTCTAGAAATGATACAAGCTTATAAATGTTCAAAATATTATCTTGAAGCAATTACTTTATCTACAATGCCAAATGCTGTAGATTCTTGAGCATTCATAAAATAATCTCTTTCCATGCTTGCGGAAATCATTTCCACTGATTTTCCTGTGTGATGAGAGTATATCTCGTACAATCTAGATTTGGTTTTGGAAATTTCTTCTGCGTGAATTAATATATCAGTGGCTTGTCCTTGAAAACCGCCAGAAGGTTGGTGTACCATTATTTTGGAATTTGGCAATGATATACGCATACCAGGTGAGCCAGCGCATAATAAAAGAGACCCCATTGACGCAGCTTGTCCTATGCATAATGTTCCAATTTTAGGCTTGATGTACTGCATAGTATCGTAGATAGCTAGTCCAGCGGATACAACTCCACCCGGTGAGTTTATGTACATAAAAATATCTTTTTCTGCATTTTCCGATTCTAAATACAATAACTGCGATATAACTAAACTTGCGATTGTGTCGTGTATAGGTCCAAAAACAAAAATAATTCTATCTTTTAAAAGTCTAGAAAATATATCATAAGCTCTTTCTCCTCGACTCGTTTGTTCAACGACCATAGGAACGAGGTCCATGCGTGTATTATTTAACGTGCTGTCGTTTGTGTTAGACATTTTCGAATACCTCTTTTAGTTCAGAAAATTTTAAGTTTTGTGTTGTGAGATTAATTTTACTAACCAAGTGAGCCAATACTTTATTTTCCAAAGCTTTCCCATGAATGGATCTAGCGAAGCGTTTGTTTTTTCTTAGAGCAACCATTGCCTCAGAAAACAAATTTTGATTGTGTCCGTATTCTTGTCCTATTTGATTCATCATATCGTTTCCGTCGACCTTGATTTTTTCATCTTCTCCAAATCTTACAAGCAACATTCCAAGCTTCACTCTTCTTAAAGCATCTGTTTTTTTGTTGCCATCATCTTCGGCTTCTTTTTGTTCGAACTCTTTCATGCTATCTTTTATTGCTTCTTCTTCTTGTTTTATTAAAGAATCTGGAATTTCAAAAGAGTATTCGTTATCTAAGAAATCTAACAAATCTTTTCTTAATAATAAATCAGCCATTCTTTGTGATTCATTTTTAAGATAATCACCGTAATGTTCGGACATTTTTTCATAATTTTCAAATTTAGTAAATTTTGCGAACTCTTCTTTGCCTTCAAACTTTTTTGGAGTAAAAATCTTTTGAACTTGAATGTCCATTTCAATAGTTCTTCCAGAAAGTAATTTGTTTTGATAATTATCTGGGAATGTTACGCTAACAGATTCTTTTTTTTCTGACTCTGTCATTCCTATAACTGATTTTTCAATTGATTCTGGAACTAAGTGCTTTCCAACGATAAATTCTACTTCACCAGAACTGCCGCGGAACGGTTTGCCACGTATCTTTCCGCTGTAATGTATTAGGATTTTATCTTCTTCTTCTGCTTTTTTTTCGCTATTTTGTTCGTAATGAACAGCCTCGCTCATTATTCTGCTTATTTCTGATTCAATATCTTCTTTGTCTAAGATGGCTTCTTTTTTTACCAAAGATATTGTTTCATGATTTATCGCTGGAACTTCCCCTAATATCTCAAATGAAAGTTCGTACTCTAATTTAAGTGTATCTGAATTTGCGTCTGGATACTCTATTAGTTTGGTTTCTGCTGAGCAAGCTTGTCTAGGTTCTTCTTCAAGAATTTTTGTGCTAATTTCATCTATTAATTCTGTTGCTACTTCTTGCAAGATGCCAGAGAAATATCTTTGTTTTATAATATGTGACGGAACTTTTCCTTTTCTAAATCCATCTAGTTTAGCTGTTAATGCTATATTTTCCAATTGAAGCCCAACTCTTCTCTCTATTTCTTTGGATTCTACTTTTATTTTATACTTGCATTGTACTTGGTCATTGATCAAGGTTTCGTAGTTGTAAATTTTATCCATAATTTAATCCAATCAACAAAAAAATCATTGGTGCGGTCGGAGGGACTTGAACCCACACAAAATTGCTTTTACTAGGCCCTAAACCTAGCGTGTCTACCAATTTCACCACGACCGCAGTTAGCCTAGTATATTGCATTTATTGGTATACTCAAATACTTATTTAAATAAATACAACAAAAATACAATTATTTTTTAGAGGAATGAGAAATAATCTTGCGTAAGCTTGCTATTTTATAAAATTAAGACAAAGTTTATTTTTATATTGGTAATCTTTTGTGAAATGCAAGTATGAAGTCTTTTTTATCGCCGATGTTTATTTTTGTTAGTTTGTTATTTTTATTAAGCAGTTGCATGACGTTGGCTGTTGGTTCTGCTGTTGTTGCTACCGCTACTTTTGTAAGGCAAGACAAAAGCATTGCTCAGTCTATTGATGATGTAAAAATTACAATTGAAGCCAATAAGTTACTGTACGCTAATAATTTTGATGGTTGCGTTAAAGTTCGTGTAACCGAAAGAAATGTTGTGTTAATTGGAAATGTTTCTAGCAAGAAAAAGAAGGAGAACGCAGAATCTATTGTTGCTAATATTCCAAATGTAAAAAAAGTTGTAAGCGAACTTGTTATTAATTCGAAGTACCAAGCTAAGATAAAAAGTGAAGTTTTAGATGCCTCAATTACGGCAACTTTGAAGGCTAAACTTTTGTTAGACAGTAGGGTTCGTTCTGGGAATTACAGTATTACTACAATTGATAGTATAGTGTATGTTTTAGGGGTGTCACATGATAACAATGAGCTTGATGCTGTTCTATCTACTGCTAGGCATATGAGTGGTGTGAAGAGTGTTGTTAGTTACGTGCTTCCTGTTGAAGGAAAATAATATAATTTGTTATTGATAGTATAGTGTATGTTTTGGGGGTATCACATGATAACAATGAGCTTGATGCTGTTCTATCTACTGCTAGGCATATGAGTGGCGTGAAGAGTGTTGTTAGTTACGTGCTTCCTGTTGAAGGAAAGTAATATAATTTTGTTAATTATGGTGTTATTGTGTCTTTAAAGTTTGTTTTTCAATTAGGATTAGATTTATCTGAGAGGCAAAGAGCTAGTGTTTCTTTGTTTAATAAATTAATTAGCAAAGGGCATTCTGCTTTTTTTTATTCATTAGGTTCGCTTTCTTTGGAAAATGACGGTGTCTTTGCCTTGGTAACTCAGTCTTCTGAGCCAATAGATTCATTTGATGGAAATAATAATGCCATAAAAACAAATCTTAATGAGTTTGATGTTATTTTTATACGTCAAAATCCTCCTCTAGATTCTAGGTATATGCAATCTTTGGACATTTTGTCCTACTTGAGCAAGCCTATTTGTTTGAATAGTATTAATGCATTGCGGTCTTTTTCGGAAAAGTTGTCTATCTTTCATTTCTCGGAATTTATTCTTCCTACGATTGTAACAGAAAACCCTAAGGTGGCTTTGGATTTCTTTTTGAAACAGGGCGATGTGATGATTAAGCCAGTTAGTGATTGCTATGGTAGGCGTATTTTGCGTTCTACTGACCAAATGATGTTTATGAGTGCTTTTGATACGCTGAAATCTCTTTATAATTCGCAAGTGATTGTTCAGAAGTATTCGGAAGTTATCGATGATAAAAGGGTGCTATTTATAGATGGAAAGTGGTGTTATCCTCTGGCTAGGTTGCATTTGGCTAAGGATACTAGAACTTTATCTGAATATAGCGACCTTACTAAGTTTGTTAAATGTGAGTTAACGGAGGAGGAAAGTTGTCTTTGTTCAAAAATTGGTGCAAAGTTGTGTGAATCTGACGTTTTTATTGCTATCGCGGATTTGATCGATGGGAAATTGTTGGAGGTGAATATCACATCGCCAGAATGTATTTTTGCTTTTTCTGAAGCTTATAATATTTCGATGAGTTCTATTTTTGTTGATTTGATAGAAAAAAAGATATGGAATCAATAGAATTTTTGGATATAGGCAGAGAAGCTATTTTTGTAATTATTAAGGTTTCTTTTCCTATCATGTTAACGGGAATGTTTTTTGGAGTTTTGATGTCTTTTATTCAGGCTATAACTCAAATTCAGGAAAATGCTTTGTCTTTTGTTCCCAAAATGTTAGCGGTTTTTGGTTCTGTTTTATTTTTTTCCTCGTTTATAGGAAATGTAATCTTTTCGTTCTCTGAAAAAATAATGCAAATGATAGCGGCAATATAAATTATATTTTAAATTATATTTGTTGGTGGCTATGTTGTTATTTTTGTAATAGCAATTGTTTTAATAAATTTAGAACTATTTTTGTTGGTGAGTACGGTGGATAAATTACGCTATATTCTGCTATAATATCGTTTAATTTTTTTGTTTGTAGTTTTTTTGATTTTTTAATTAGATACATTAGGGCAACTGATGGAGACCTTGAGATTCCGTGGTTGCAGTGTATTAAAACTTTTTTCCCATCTTCTATTTGTCTGTCGATAAATATCATTGCTTGGTCTATCATTTTTTTCATTTCTTCTAAGGTTTTGTCGTTGGAGTTAGAAAAATTAAGCGCAATGAGATTTTCTTTAATAATGAATAATGGTTCGTTTTCTGGGTCTATGTATTTTTGCCTGTGTTCTTTTAAAAAAAATGGTTCTCTGGCGGCTTGCACAAAAGCCCATTCTTTTGAGTCGCTTAGGTCAAAAAAATCTTCTTGTGAGCCAACATATAAATTTTCTTGTATTTTTTTCATTTTTATCTCATTGTTATGTGGTTTTTGATGTTCTAATTTATCTAAAGAATGTAGTTGGTCTAGTGTTCTTTGTAATATTACTGCCGCGGAAACCATGTCATCAATGCTTTTTGTTTTTTTTCTTGAGACTCCGTGTTGCCTAAGCATGTAGATTGCATCTCGTGTTGAGAAGCTTTCGTCTTGAAGATAAATGTTGCATTCTGTTTTGTTTTTTATTTTGGTGGCAAAGTCCCGAATGGTTAGCCGTGTATTGTGATTTCCGCCAGTTAGTTTTGTTGGGTATCCCACAACTAGAAGTCCTATATTATTTTTTTGCACGAAATCATTTATATAGTTTAGGTCGTATTCTAGGTCTTTTCGTTTATATGTTATAAATGGTGTAGCAATAAATAATGTTGAATCGGAAATCGCCAGTCCAATTTTTTTTGTACCGAAATCTATGCTTCCTATTCTTTTATTTTTTAATTGCTCCAGAAGATTTAGCAATGTTTTTGGGTCTAAATTTTCTTCTATTGGCAGGACAGACATTCGTCGTACTCAAATGTTTCTATTTTGTTCTTTTTTTGTTTATAGGTTGAGTGTTCTAGAAGATTGCTTCCGCTTGTTCCGGATAAAGACCTGCAATAATATAAGCTTTTTAGTTGTTTTTTCCACGCTAGCATATGTAGTTTGTGAAGGTACGATTTATTTGTGTGTGGTAGTAAAAATATATTAATAGATTGCGCTTGGCAGATGTAAGGTGCTCGGTCGCTTGCGTGTTCTATAATCCATCTTTGGTCTATTTCGAAGGCTGTTTTGAATACGGCTTTTTCTTCTGTGGTTAATTCTTCGAGGTGTTGTACCGAACCGTGATTGTTGCGAATTGATGCCCAGGTGGCTTTGTTGTCTATGTTTTTGAGTTGAAGTAATTTTTGCAATTCTTTGTTTTGCACAACAAAAGAACCGCTTAGTGTTTTTTGATTGAAGATATTTGTTATGTATGGTTCAATTCCGGGTGATGTGTTGCCAGCAATTATGGATATCGATGCGGTGGGTGCTACGGATAATTTGTGAGTAAATCTTTCTGAAAATCCAGCATCTATTGCATCTGGGCAAGCGCCTTTTTTTGTTGCTAGTTCTTTTGAGATTTCGTCACATTTGGTTTTCATGTGTTTGAATATTTCTACGTTTAGCATTTTTGCTGTGTGCGATTCAAAAGGAATCATTTTGCTTTGTAGTAGTGAGTGAAATCCCATAGCTCCCAATCCAACGCTTCTTTCTCTCATTGCTGCATATTTTGCTTTTTGCATTGTATCTGGTGCTTTTTGTATAAAATCTTCCAAAACATTATCTAGAAAGCGCATTGTATCTGAGATAAGAAGTTTGTTGTGTTTCCATTTGTCGTAGTAAGCTAGATTTAATGACGCTAGGCAGCATACGGCTGTGCGATTTTGTTTTTTGTGGTCCGTGCCAGTGGTTAGGGAAATTTCGGTACATAAGTTTGACATTTTTATGTTTAAACCGAGTTTTTTATAGATTTCTGGTTTGAATTTGTTGACTATGTCGCCAAATATAAGATATGGCTCTCCTGTTTCTATGCGAAGAGTTAATATTTTTTCCCATAGTTTTCTTGCTGATATTGTTTCTGTTGGTTTGCCTGTGTGTGGATTTATTAGTTCCCATTTTGCCCCTTGCTCTACGGCTTTCATAAATTTATTTGAAAGTACAACCCCGTGATGTATGTTTATAGCTTTTCTTGAGGGGTCTCCTCCTGTTGGTTTTCTTATGTCTAGAAATTCTTCTATTTCTGGGTGAGACGAATCTAAGTAAACCGCAGAGCTTCCTCGTCGTAGAGAGCCTTGGCTAATGGCTAGTGTTAGTGCATTTTGAACTACAATAAATGGTATAATTCCAGATGTTTTTCCTCGTCCTTTTACGCTTTCTCCGATTGAGCGTAGGTTGCCCCAATAGCTTCCTATTCCACCACCAGATGAAGCTAGCCAAACGTTTTCATTCCATATTTCAACAATTCCTTTTAAGTTATCTTCTGTTTCGTTTAGAAAGCAAGAAATCGGAAGTCCTCTTTGTGTTCCTCCGTTACTTAGTATTGGGGTTGATGGTAGCATCCACAGTTTGCTTTGATATTCGTAAAGTCTTTGTGCGTGGTCATTGTCATCTGCGTAAGATTTTGCTGTCCTTTTGAATACATCTTGGTAATCCTCGCCTTCGAGCAAATACCTATCTTTTAGGGTTGCTTTTCCAAATGGTGTTAAGAGTTCGTCTCTGAGTTTATCTATCGTTATTTGTATGTTCATTTTAGTAGTTTATGATTGCCTTCGTTTTTTAGTATTGCATTTTTGTTCTTTAAGTGAAAGCTTTTTGATGCAGTGTTTTTATTTTTTTATTCTGTTGTATTTGGGTAGTATTGTTAGTTTTTTTTGTGTGTTAGTGAAAAGAAGATTCCGCTAACATTTGCCCCGTACATATTACAATGAAACATGTGTTCAATTTTTAAGTTTGCGTATTCTATTTCTTCTTTTATGTACTGCTCTGAAAATAAAAAACAATCTCCGTGGCTTGAGAACTCTACGTCCCAAGTTTTTGATTTTTTAACTAATAATGTGATTATCCCGTCTTTTTTTAGTAATTTTGCGGCTTTTTCTAGTGAGTTATGAATATTTTTTCTGTACTGAGTTATATCTGACATTAGTATTGCGTCGTATTTTGGGTTGCCTGTTGTGGTTTCGTGGTCTAAAAATTGAAGAAAATTTCCGTGAACAAGTCTGTTGAATAATGGTTCTTTTTTTACTTTACACGCTTTTGATATACTTAGTATATTTTTGGATATATCTACGCCAGTAAATGTGTGTCCAATTTTAGACATTTTTAGAAAGTGAGAACATATCCCGGACCCACATCCTAGGTCTAGTATATCTAATGAATAAAGTTCGTATCTTTGGAAATGTTTAAGTAGCGCGCTTGCTATTAATTCTGCTCCTAAGTAATTTTTAGCAATTATCATTTCTGAAAAAAACGGAGCTGCGTTGTTGAATTGTTCTTCTATTAATTTTATAGGTATGGATTTAATTTTATTAACATTTTCTGTTAGTTTGTGAAGTTGATAAAGAGCTTCTTCGTTGTGTTTGTCTAGTTGCAGTGCTTTTTTGAATTGTTCTAGGGCCTTTGTGTTTTTGTCGCGTAGTAGGTAACATCTTCCTATGTTGTAATGAACTTCTGTTTGGTTTGGTTTAAATTTGTCTGTTATCCAAAAACGAAACATTGCATCGTGGTAGTTGTTTTGGTGTATGTGATGTATGCCCAGCTCAAGGTTTGTGACGTAGAGATTTTGTATTTTATTGTACAGTGTCCTGAATTTTTCCTTGAGTGACTCTGGGGTTGCGCTTTCAAGGGTTGACTTTGTTAACTCTAAGCACATTTTCCAAGTGGATATGAAGAGATATAGAGTTGATTTATATATATTTTTCATTGATTGTCCATATTGAGCCCAACAAAAGGATTAGCTTTTCTGAGGTGTAGATTTCCATATAATTAATTTGATCCCTCGGTGATATTCGCACAGTTTGTGACCTAGCTATTGTTCTATTAAGATGTCTTTTAACGCTATCTTACTGAGTTGTAATATGTCAAGAGATATTTGATTTTGTCCTTTAAGTAGGTGGGTGTTAGTGTGTAAAATGTAGTATATATTTAAGTAATTGTTGCGGTTCTGACTAATTGTTTTCGTGGAAAATCATCTTAACTAATTGTTTTCGTGAAAAAGTGTCTTAACTAATTGTTTCCGTTGAAAAGCATCTTAACTAATTGTTTTCGTGAAAAAGCATCTTAACTAATTGTTTTCGTGAAAAATCATCTTAACTAATTGTTTTCGTGAAAAAGTGTCTTAACTAATTGTTTTCGTGAAAAAGCATCTTAACTAATTGTTTTCGTGAAAAAGCGTCTTAACTAATTGTTTTCGTGAAAAAGCATCTTAACTAATTGTTTCCGTGAAAAAGCGTCTTAACTAATTGTTTCCGTGAAAAAGCGTCTTAACTAATTGTTTCCGTGAAAAAGCATCTTAACTAATTGTTTCCGTGGAAAGATATCTTGGTTAATTAACCTTTGTTAAAGGTGTCCTTTCTTTTGTTTTTTATTTTAAAAAAATAACGGTAGATACTTCGCGGGTTAAGGGCTTTTCTGAGTATTTTTCAATTGTTTTTCAATTGTTTTTTATAAATAATTAAAAAAACATGTTGACAGTATCTGGGTCGCGTCGTATCATAACAATACGTTGTTTGATTAAGTCAAGCAAACGTAAAAAGAAGTTGTTAAAGATTTCTTTTGTTGTTTTGAAAAGTAATGAGAAGAAAAAAGTTTGTCTAAGGTTTAATTCAGTCTTAGTATTTTTGTTCGAATTAAATGCGAATTTAATTCTGCACACCAATACGGTAAAATAAATAAGGGTACCTAATGGATGCCTTGGCACTGAGAGGCGATGAAGGACGTAGTAGGCTGCGATAATCTGCGGGGAGCTGTCAAACAAGCTTTGATCCGCAGGTTTCCGAATGGGGAAACCCAATCTTTTTAAAGGTTACTGCAAGCTGAATACATAGGCTTGTAGAGCGAACCTGGTGAACTGACACATCTTATTAGCCAGAGGAAAGGAAATCAATTGAGACTCCGTCAGTAGCGGCGAGCGAACGCGGAAGAACCCAATGCATATTAGTCAATAAACTGGAGCGGCATGGAAAGGTCGACCATAGTAGGTGATAGTCCTGTACAGGTAAAAAACTAGTATGATATGAGTAGGGCGGGACACGTGAAATCTTGTCTGAAAATGGGAGGACCATCTTCCAAGGTTAAGGACTCCTCAGTGACCGATAGTGAACAAGGACCGTGAGGGAAAGGTGAAAAGAACCCCGATGAGGGGAGTGAAATAGATCCTGAAATTAGG
>JAULBO010026567.1:10000-12030 GCA_032355325.1 Clypeosectus delectus | reverse complement strand
ACACACACACACACACACACACACACACACACACACACACACACACACACACACACACACACACAGACAGACACAGAGTGAGACAGATACTAGTAAATGCATTGGTATGTTGAATCAGTATCTCTCAAAGTAATATCCAAGTATATGTTGCCGATGGTAATACATCCTTTAAAGTCAACCAGACAACCTGACATGCATGTGTTTCTAAAACTTTATTCATCATAATTCTATGCGGATTAAATATATATTTACGAAAGAGATTCTTGAACGGCCTTTTAAAAATCTGAGTCGGATTAGTAATACGTATTAAATATTAACACCAGAAACCAGAATAAACCAGAATAAACCGGCATAAACCAATACAACACAATCAATCATTACGTTACCATTACGTGCTATATGTTTGCAGAGTCCACCCCAAACCATCCACGCACATAATCATACCCCCCTCCCCCTCCCCACCCCCACCCCCACACACGTACACACACCCATTCTGGTACACCAGACTCACGCCCATAACAGTCAGAAAATGTATGTATTCAAATTGTACATAATTAATAACAATCACAAACATAAATAGTAAATACATGTACTTAAAATTCAATCTAGTGGCCATGTGTACACTATTTGTTTAATAATGGTGATTCTATCTATGTAGTTTATATTGCAACGACTTAATGAATGCGATGCGTATGCACTAATAAGTACTTGACTAAAATATAATCCATGCTTCGAAATAAGCTTGTTTTAATCAAGTACAGTAATGGATTAAAACGGATAATAATGTACAAGCGTCAATCGTCATATATAGTGGTATATAAAACAATTTACATGTGTAAAAATACAACATTATGAACAATCTAACATAGTAGTATGCTATATATGGATAATATACATTAAAAGTGGAAAGTAAATATCAGAATCATGATACATAAAGTAGGCTATTAATGAATTATCTTCGCTTTCCGGGTATCACCTACTCCCACTTTTAATAATACTCCGCGATGGGCAGTTGCTATAGAGATCGGCACCAGACACGCCCCTTAGGAACAAGTGGTACTGAACAAAGAACAAAATCTCGTATTTGTTTACCTCACTACCATCAGTGATGGGGCGTTCACGAAGCCACCGATGGTGAGATCTACGGTTGTATAAAAATACGGAATTTCTACTCGGTGATGGTGCATATAGGCTACGCAGATGTTGCTATAATATATGCAAACACACAGAAACAACAGACTTATTATTATTTTTAGTATAGAATCCATGACACGATGTATAATAATAAACTTCTCGCGTGGGCAACTACATGTACTACATTTCCAACGCCGTGAATGTGAAGTATAGGCCTACGATATAACGCTCTCGACTTCATCTGCGGTGGTTGGAATACAGGCTCGAAAAGTAGGCAGCTTTGTGATTCTCCATGATATTAGTACGTGTAAATTCTAATGTGAATTCACGCAATACTTTGGGGATCGTCTATAGCCGATTAGAACACGATTTGGGGGATCCTTCTATAGGCGATTAGAACACTGTTTTGTGGATCCGTCTATAGGCGATTAAAACACTGTTTTGTGGATCCGTCTATAGGCTATTAGAACACGGTGTTTTGGGGATCCGTCTATAGCCAATTAGAACATGGGTTTGGTATCAATATAGAGCCGAGTATAACACGTTTAGTTTACTTCACATTGGCGGCATCAGCAGAAAGACTAACAGGTCAGTAAAAATACTGTACACATTGTTATCATACGCATGTATGTGTAATTACGATACATTCATTTAAAGGCATACCATCACAGATTAAGTTGTCGTTTTGGAGTGATTTAGAGTTACAAATGCAAAGTGCATGAACCTAGCATACATAAAATTGCGTTCGTACTTCCAAATGCCTGTCCATCGCTGTATGATAAGTAAAATAAATTCCATTGCATTTTACGTTTCCGCGTAACATCCGAATACTAGTAATCAGTTGGTAATGTACTGTGATATTATATCAATTTTCTATATTCTATAGTATAATGTAC
>JAULBO010026567.1:0-5000 GCA_032355325.1 Clypeosectus delectus | reverse complement strand
TTGGAACTGCGGTTTAAAGCCGACCAGTCCTTTCCTTTACTTCTTTTAATGCAGAGCGCCAAGCAGGGGAACAATTAATACCATCTTATAATCTCTTTTGGTTTGACGTGTTTTTACTTGACTTACCTCCCATAACTCCGTAGGTTACTATGAGTATATTCACAGATGGCGCCATCATACTGAGAAGAAATGCTACAGAGGCTATTACACTTCCACATATTGCCACAGACCGACATCCGAACTTGTTTGTAAGCGCACTCACGATTGGTCCTAAAAATAAGGGAGATAAACATTGACTTCAACAGATAATTTGCGTTTAAGAGGGCCAAGCGATATCTCATAGCGGATATCGCTTCCAACTCTGAAGACTGAATGTTTTAACATTGTAATGTCATCATAGTGATACCAGTGTGGCATCATGACAATGGTAACTAACATAATAGTATATCATTATAATGGCCACTGCAATGGCACAGCAAATAAATACATGGTGTCATATTTGTAATTAAGTTATGATTCGCCTTGACTGATACAATTATTAACAATGCTAGTATGCTACAATTTGTTTCAAATATTTCAATATTTCTATATTTCAAATTATATTATTTCATAACAAAATTTACTATGATTGAATTAATATGATTATGTCTTCATTCGAAATGTAGATGAAACTATTTCCCCCTCCTGCATCTATAGGCATTTTGAAAATAATTTCCAATAAAACAAATAATTAAACTGGTCTGGCCTAATACAAAACCATAAAAAAAACCAGCAGGAAACGAGTTTGGTATACACTCTTCCTTACCTGCAGTAAGATACGTTCCGCACAACAGAGACCCCACCAGAGAGACTTTGCTCTTCGGCTCGTCGAAATAGTCGACGAATTCCAGAAGAAATATACCGAAACTGTACCCGATGCCGTCGACGATCATGTTGCAGACGAGTGAGCATCCGACGATGACCCAGCCCCAACCCCCATCCGGTGGGGTCGGGATGTAGTCGCTGTCAGTGGACTCTGTCGACTCGTGTCGCTTCCGCTTGTCCGACATGTCGGAGTTTGAAACTGTCACCTGTGCTTTGTTCTCGAGGTGAGAAGGTTCGCTACGTTCTTCTGAATCTCCATAGGAACGCCGAGGTGGGCAAGGTTCTCGTAGAGTCTCCTGCCAGAAGCGTCATCGTTCGCTGGTGTTGTACTGCGAGGCCCTGAAGCCGTCTTCACATGGTCGTCTATCTGAAAGAGAGAACAAAAATAGACATTTTTTTTGGGCGAAGGTTCTGGTTAATTAGGTTAATTTTTGTGGACGTTTCCATCTTCCTTCTTTCTTTCTTTATTGAGCCCGCGTTCACGATATCACAGTTTGTCAGTTTATGGTAGGAGCAAACTGCCTGCAATTAAGCACCACGGTACAAACATAGTCGTAAAAGTACAAAATATGATACAGTAATTAGCAATTACTGTAACCGGAAGTTCGTAGTTGTACACAGACATTTTTTAAAGATATCGTAGTGATGACCTGTTCTTCAAACACAACGGATGAGTTGTGGGAGGAAATACTTATTTGAGTTGCTGCTGTATGACTGTAGTTGATCACGTGACATCAAATGTGCATCGGATGCAACGAGAAATATTCGGTTGAAACTAGTCTATTATGAATTAAAGCGATTAAGATCAAATAGAACATACATGGTATCATTATTCATATCCATGTAGAAGAGGACGTTTGTGAACTACAGCCCTGATCGTGGATTAGTCATGCACACTGGGGAAATGAAGCAGTTCACAAATCCGACATGCGACGTTCTATGTCAAGTTGGTCTGTCATAATTTACGAGAACAATTTAGTCTCACATAAGACCGATTAAATAGGGCAGTTACGAACAATTTATTTGATAGATAATCACGGATCACGACAAAACAAAACTAATAAAGTCCATGCTTATTAAATTATATTTATACCTCATTTGTAAAAGAAAATTGTCTTCAAATAATACAACGTTGGTGTAAAAAGATTCGTTCTAAAGAGAAAGAGATACCAGTCTGCCGATATCAGCCACGCTGGAAGGCGACTGTAAAAACCTCCCAATTAAAAAAAAGAAAAAGAGAAAGAGATTCCTTCTAAATGTGGGATACGTAGATATGTATGACATACAAGTAATAATGTATCTGTTACCAGCCATGCACATGATGTAATTTAACCTACTATACGTACGTGTAAGCGAGTTTAGTTCAATGTCATATTTGTTTGCAACATGTATACGTGATACGAATACAGATGCCAACCATGAATACGTTGAACGTATCATCAGAAAACACTCGGATACGCTCAAGCAAACCACTAGATAGACAGGACTCCTTCTCGATCATTAAAGTCCACAGACATTTGCATTTTCAATATAGTTTTCATTCCCTTCTAATGTTAGCATGTTATATTGTTAAAGAATATCCGCGATTATATTTCTTAACGCCGATCCCAATATTAAAATGAGGGACATACATGCACTTTTGACACCACCACTTACAAATGCCTTTAAATATGTCAAGGTTACGGAAATCCGAACTGGGTGTAAACTCTAATTGAAAATAGACTAGTAGTATTTACCACGATGCTGCGTCAGGGGTAAGGTACTGTTCAGTGCATAACCTGAAGACGCCCAGGTGTACGGCCACTGCACTAAGCTAGTTGTTATGTACGGACTAGCAATGGGGTGAGGGGGGTGAGGGGGGGGATAGATAGAGACAGAGAGGAGAGAAGGAGATATAGGGAGAGACAAAAATAGGGAAGAAAGAGGGAGTGAAGGAGGGATATACACACAGAGAGAGAGAGAGAGAGAGAGAGAGAGAGAGAGAGGGGGGATATGAAAGACAGATAGACAGATTAATACTTCTATTTTTAAGGAGGTACATCATTTTATAAGAAAATCAAAACGTTTTTAAACAAGCACAACAAACCATAAACAGCTGCAACTATTCAGAATGTCAATTATGTTGTGTGTTTGTGTTTCCTTTCTGCAATCTTCCCTGTTGTATATATTTTTCTTGTCTTTTTTCTTATTTTGTAAATATCTTCTCTATTGTATTATATGTGTATGCATGTATATTTCTCTGTACAAAATCAGGAGCGGGTTACCTAAGTTGGATAACTTTTTTCCAATCCTTTTCAAATATGAATAAAATATGTTTAAATCAAATCAAACAGATAGAAGGAAAGAGGTAGGAGAGAGGGGGAGAGAGAGAAAGAGAGAAGAAATGGAGATATATGAGAGAGACAGAGAGGGATAGATAGGCGAGAGAGAAGAGAGAGAGGGGGGGGAGAAGAGAGGGAGATATATGAGAGACAGAGAGAAGGAAAGATAGAGGACGAGAGAGAGAGAAGGGGGGGGGGAGAAAGTAAGGAGAGGGGAGCAATAATAAAGTAATAATAAATTACGAATTCTTAGAATTGCACAACGTAGCCGTAATAACCACGACAATAACTGTACACAGGTCGTCCTAACCTGGCAGTGTCACCAGCGCATTTGTTCGCATACAGAATTATGTCCTCAAAGTGACGAGTCAACCAATTGCCGTTAACGTCGCACTTATATATAGTCATGCTCAACTTCGAATGTTTCAACGAAAGCCGAACTCTATAAATATACTATAATATGGTATCATGCGGATATACAAAATATCATACTAGTATTGTATAGCGGTCCAAATAATATCGCTATACTAACCGCAATACAACATGTGTTATAGAAAATATTACAAAAATAGAATACTAGTACATCATTGAAGCCAAGTAAGACGAAAGACGAGTTTCCCGAGAAAAGATATGCACTTCCTGCTGTTGACATATTGCTCGGAACATATACGAGCAAATAGGCTTCAACATTGATGATACATTATAACCCCGATGCAATAATATTTATCAACGAATCGTACGGGTACTGCTATAATATTATATATATCCACGTGAATAATGTAGTTATATATTATGTATACTTTACCATACAGTAGAAGAATATAAAGTTATTTGAACAGTCATTTTAGTTCTCTCTCCCTCTCCCTCTCTATGTTTGTTTTCTCTCTCTATCTCTCTTTCTCTCTCTCTCTCTCTACCTCCCCCTCTCTGTGTGGGTGTGTCGCTCTGTCTCTCTCTCTCTCTCTCTCTATGTCTCTCTCTCTCTCTGTGTGTGTGTGTGTGTGTGTGTGTGTGTGTGTGTGTGTGTGTCTCCCTCTGTGTGACACCGTCTCTTTCCCTCTCTCTTTGTGTGTCGGTCTGTCTGTCTGTCTGTGTCTCTCTCTCGCGCGCCCTCTCGCTATCTATCTCTCCCTCTCCCCTATCTCTCTCCCCCCCCCTCTCTCTCTCTCTCGCCATCTCTCTTTAACCCCACCTTCTGTCTATTTTCCCTCCAACTATATTTTTTTCAGAGATGAATTAAACGTCACTAATAAACCCTACCCAACTCATTCAAATCTGCTACGTAGCCATATTTCATATACACTATCTGCAGGTACATTCTCAATTTCCAGGTCCGCTGTCACGTTCGAAAACAAATCCCCAATCTACTATATATCAACGGCAAGTGTGGCGTCTCTTGTGTCGTTGTGATTGTCATGTGATAGATGGCATTGTGCGTCTACTTGTCATCGTCAACGACATCGGCAAGGGACCGTGATATGTTTTGTGTCCTTGACCCTCATGGAATACATTGGATACTTGATTAGCAAACGACGCGGATCTACGGATCAGTAGAAATTCGTATATACAATGACCGTGGACGTTAAAGGTATACTATCACAGATTAAGTTGTCGTTGAGGATCAAATTGGAAATTAAAATGCAAAGTACATGCACATAGCATACATATAATCACCTTTAATTGTAGCTCCAAGTATCGTTAATTTCCGATAAAGCCTGAATAATCGTTGTAATTACGGATAACATGTCAATTTTCTATCGCCTAATGTTCTAAGGGGGATAACTCTAATCATTGAAACCCGTCAGTATACCGATT
>JAULBO010026456.1:0-12030 GCA_032355325.1 Clypeosectus delectus | reverse complement strand
AGAGCATTTCAAAATAGGCGCCAAAGACACAGAAAACGCGCAAATTACGCAATTACGCGTCCTAGCTGATACCCTGCTCCTCCCCAATAAGTTGAGGCAAGACAACCCAAACATATCATCAATAGCAATCATAACTTACTACATGCTATCACTGTGCTATCAAAGGGCAATCAATGAGCTATCAACGTGTTATCAATGTGCTATATCACTATGCTAAATATTATCAATGTGTTATCTATCAATGTCCTAGCAATGAGTTATTTAGCATTTGTGTTATCAATGTGCAATCAATGTGTTATCAACGTGCTATCAATGTGCTAACAACATACAAAGTATGTTATCCCAACACTAAAATGTGCAATAATAACACATTGGAAAGTGGTGACATGATGAGGATAAATGAGACGAGATTAGATGAGGTGAGAAATTCCAAAGAGAAACAAGTCAAGAAAAAAAGAGACAAGAAGCATCAAGCAGTGGTCGTAAAACTATGGAAGCGGGTAAAAAAATAATTCAAAGGGTCTACCTAGTAATTGCACGCCTATCAATCAGCCCATGTTCGCATATATATATATACCGTAGTACACATCAGACAGTACCTCAATTCTAGGAATCATATCACTATCAATCATCTCATGGTGGCGTGCATATATATCATTATCACTATCAGACAGTACTGTACCTCAATGCATGGGCAAGGCTTGTATTTCAGCTGTAGATTTAACAGACACATCTTTTCGGGGTGTTTTTTTACATCCCCGACCAAAATAAACCTCCAACAGCTGTTTTAGTTTGATGTTAGAATTTTCCCAATACTGCTGCGTTGATTGAAAGACAGACGATAAATCTATTACTTTCAATGTCGATGAAAAGAAACAGCTTCGCCATTAAAGTATTCCTTGTGCGTTCTAACATTCCACAAATATTGTGGGAATTTGTTCATATGAACACGTAACAGCAACAAATGTTGCTTGGAATTCCTTCTATATCTATATCATAAATGTGAACTTAAAATAATGTTGTTGTGCTACATAAAATAATCCAGATATATCCTAAATCGGATTCAAAGGAAGGTTAAACTGGGGTGTGTTTTTTATAATCATCCTTAATAAATTTGATAATATGAAAACTATGAATAATAAGAACGTCCATCCATTCGGACATAGGTATTGAGTATGCAGTAAAAAAAACACCATTATAGTTGTTGTTAATTGTGGTTTAAAGACACTTTCAAGAACGTGCCCATATCACGGCTTGTATACATGTAGTGTATGCATGTGTGTATGTCAACATGACTGCTAGTCTGCGTATATCACCAGTCTTTATAGTGCTAGTTCACTGGAATATCATGCCGCAGTTAGAACATGGATACTCCACTCAAGACACATTATACTGCTTCCGAGCCGACCAGTCCTTGCTTTACCCCTTTAATGCCTAGCGCCAAGCAAGGGAACAAGTACCATCTTTTAACGTGTTTTGGTTCGACGCGGCCAGGAATTTTAACCCACGACCTTCCGCTCTCCGTGCTGATGCTCTAACCACTAAGGCGGTACAACATTATTTTTCATGTTTAAAAGGCAACATGATGGTTAGTTGCCAAGACTTTCATGAAATCCAACTAAGCTGCATAGACTATGTACAGTAAATGTTAATAAAATCAGGTAAACTTAGTATAGTACACAAACACTTTCCATACAAATGTAGAAGATTTCTTTCAATAGTTTTCAATGAGTTTAAACGTCTTCGAGTTAGCAGGATTGCATACACTGCCAAATCTCTTCTGCCAACACCCAAAACAAATATTCCGCCTCCCATTTTAATGACAAGACACAATGATGCGCCCACACGACTTCCAAGTGTTTTAAGTATCATCGCAAATGCACACATTCTGCCAACTCAGCAAAACTCTCAATTACCGCCATTGGACTTCCGACTTGTACATTCTGGGCTAGAACCTATTATATCCTCAGCCTCAGTGTATCTAGAGCAAATTGTGAAGACTTTTAAGTTAAAGAAAATGATTCACCATCAACAGAAATATTACAGCCAGGAAGAAAATGCTATAATTAAATGCTGTTCCATAAAATATCCATAGCACAAAAATAATATTATGGATTTAACTCTCCCCCTGCTGTAGGCAAATGGAGATGCCCTATGCAATAGTGATCATAATCCAGCGCTGAATAGATTGATTGATTTGTTGGTGTTTAACGTCGCTGCGAGAATATTTCACTCATATGATACGCGACAATAAATTAAACCTCAAATTAATTACTAATCCAGAAAAAGAAAAAAATGTAAATGGACACCAACAAGTGGTTTTATCCGTTTCATTGCAAAAGCATTCGAACCATTCATAGAAAAATGAAAAGAAAGTTGAAATCCCCCGCAAGATGGCTAATGAATGGAGCGACTAGGATGCAAGACTTAGCGGATATAGTCTGGCCCCAGGTTTACACTGTCTCCCGGAACTATCACCACTTCCTGTACAACTTACACAAACAAGGAGGCTTCACCTGGCTCTTATCAATACCAACCCGCTCCCAGTAGGATTTGGCCAGCTTCCCCAAGCGTGGAACACTTCCACTGGGGGAAAGACGTACCTCGACCATGTGTTTACTACATGGCCGCTTCCTCTTCCAGCCTTCACCCCGACCCCTGACCCCAGCACCAGGTACACTGGATGTATGGTTGAAGCAATGTGGTTGGAAATTAAGGATAAAATTAGGTCCGTTATTTTGGTAACATCAGATATTGGTTCTGCAATGTTGTTGGATGTTGCCTGGCTTTTCTTCCATGCATCCTGTCAGTGCTAGCCCACCCTCTAAATTCGACAGCTAAAGCTGTGTTAAAATTTGAGCTGATAATTTTCTTTGAAATAATAATATGCATTGGTTAAATTGCACTTCTTATGGCCTGTATCAAGCTGTTGAAAAACATCAGTAAATGATGCCCTTTCACCCATAGACACATTAATCCTGATAGCAGATTATGCGTGTACATATCCAAACTACTTTTAATCAATGTGCTTTTAACTTCTTTGAATTTCTTCAAATATATCTAGCACCATCCAATACATGTACGATTCCCCATCGCGTTTCCAACTAGAAATATCAACAGTGGATCTAATCGAAGTAATGAAAAGGTGAACGCTATGTACACAAACTCTCAACAAGGTCAGAAACCAAAACAGGATGTTTTACACTAAATTTCAATTGAATTCAAGCCATAAATGACCACCAAAACAGCCCCAGAAGTGTCCCTGCTCCCCAACACAGCCACAACTCCAGTAACTGCTTTAGGCTCGCTTACCTTGCTGTACACCCATTGTCTCCACCTCTACCTCTCTCCCTGGCCACTGCACTCTCACCTGCTCACCTGCTCATGCCCATTCACTGTACCTGCAAACAGGATCTCCCCGCCCCAGTGTATGGCCGACTCCCGCTGCTTGCCCAATAACGGGGTACTGCACTGAACTCCATGACACTGCTAACCCTTGTGGCTGTACTTCTCTCTCTCTCTCTCTCTCTCAGACTCCTTAACTTTCTCTTTATCTCTGCTATTCCTCTCTCTCCCTCTCCCTCTCTCAGACTCCCTACCTTTCTCTTTCTCTCTGCTATTCCTCTGTCCCTCTCCCTCTCTCCCTCTCTCAATCTAAGGGTAACAACATCCCTAAATATCCTCAGCCGTTCAAAGGGCTACAGACCATCTTTCAATTGAAAATGGAATTTGGTGAGATGTGAACAATGTACTTTTCAGTGTTAGAGACAATAATAAAATAATCAATATGAATCAATATGAAAATATCATCATACTAACATTCATAAAGTGGAAATGTCCCTTCTCTTCAAACATATATTTTAAGAATTGTTCAACATTTACAATTCTTTTAAATTAAAAAAAAATTAAAAAATTGATGCAAACTGCTGTTCTATCCCTGCCTGATCAACTGTAGATCGAGCTGTTTCTTTGATAGACTGGTGCACTGCAAGCTTCTCAGTGGAGTCAGTACTTTACCATGTGACATGCACGAGCCCTACTACACATGCACCTATTACGTGACCCCCTTGTCAATCATTAACATCATTTAATCTGAAATCAGGCACACCACTAGTCACCGCCTTTAAAGCAGCCTGCCGCCAAAACCATTCCAGCATTTCCCAGACGGCCATTCTTCCTGACAAAACAACTCATGTTTACTGTTTTCTCGATCAGCGGACAACTCTAATCTGCAAAATGTGTTTACTTCACAATTTTCAAGATGTGAACCAGCCAAGGTCTTGTTTTTCATTTCTACAATAAAGATCTGACAATAGATCTTTCCACAGTAGGAAGACGGCAGTTCATAAATGTCGGAAGAAACGCATACTGGGTATTTCTCTTTCAAACTGATCATTTAATCTTTGTGCGAAAATATTGTAGTTTTTATTGTGTTTGTCTCACATCACTTCATACACATCAACATTAATTGTGCTCCGTTTCAAATAAATTTTACACAATATATTTTAGTTCTTTCATGTTTTAAGGAAATGAAAATTGTCTACTACGTACTGTATCTATTTAGTCAGTTACTGTTTCAAAACCAGGATGAGATTTATCTACACAGGATATAGATATAAACGTCCATTTCTAAACGAGTTTGCTTTAACCTACCAGTACACATAATGACATATCATGTCAGTGGATCACTCCTCGAGCTACATTAAAATATCCTCGAATAAACACAGAAACATTCACAAATAAACACAAACCACTCCTTCAATCAAAAGAGCTGTATGGTTCAGAAAGAGCGATAAACACTGTCCAACCAAGTTCAAAGGATGTCCGAGCTTTTAAAGAAACCACTCCACACACAAATGTGTCTCACCGACTGAGAATCAAAGAAAAGACTGGGGCAATTTTTACCGAAAACTTTCAATGAATGCTCTTTAAATGAATTGGGAGGTGGATTTGCTTGAGTGAATTTACAGAAATTAGATGAAAAGAGCAAAAGAGGCTTTGGGTACAACAGGATATTCCTCTGAAGTGATCATGTTAATCTTAATGACATTAACCTAGTATGTAATCAGACTATAGCAGCACCATGATATTATACAATACTGATACCTTTTGTCACCAATTTTGAACCACTAAATGAGGATTAAGCTGCCCAACAAAATCTAAATTGAGCAATATTGATGCAGAATTCAAAGTTCCTACAAACTAGTACATTTTATGTTACCTCTATGAGCAGAGAAGATTTATTTTCCCCAAAGAAAATTCCCATTTATAGTCAATTTGGCTTCCAAGGCAGGCTAATTTTCTAATGAGTTTCAAACTGTGTGTGCTCACGTGTTAGATATATAATAGATACCGATCATCAGAAATTGTCTTTGGAAATGCATCCTTAAAAATGCTTGTATATCTTATATGGAATCTGGAATCATTGGTCAGTCATGCATTTTAAAAAGGTTTTAGCATCAAAATTAGTTTTAGAGAACAATTCCACATAATATGACGTTTAATTCTACACACATAATAGGTACTGTCACAAGACACATCCACCCTAAAATACCAATCCTGACGACAAGTGTCCTTCACTAAGATAACATTCATAAATAAAGCCAATGAATAACAAAAAAAGGTAGAAAAACCTACAAACCGTGCCCCAAGGTTGTCGCTCTGTTACTGTACAGAATGGATTTCCACAATATTCATTACCAATTCCAGCAAGTGTGTCTGGAAGTATAGTGCTTGGACCCCAGGACAAACATTATCCACTCATTCTGCCGCAAATCTGCCACACATGCAGATAGAAGGTACTTTTCTGGATAACAAGTCGTGGCCTCCATGTAACCCAATGCCAATTTATCATATCTCTTGAACCATTGTGGAAGTCCAAGTGACCGAAGCCATCCATCGGCAAATCCCCAGCAACAACTAAACTGTCATAGAAGCATTAGCTGGCTGTGACCGGACCGAGTACTATTGGCATATTGCAGACTGAACACGAGTTCTTCCTTGAAAGATATCCTCAAGGGAGCCGGTCTACTTACTCAAACTCACCCTCCCCAACTTTGAGTGACTTTCAACCTACGACCTCCCCTTCCCCTGAGGGTAAGAGAGGACTATACAGCAACAGCATATCCATTTGCATCATGACTTGTTTCTGTGCAACCTGCAACCCTGAATATCCAACAGTAGACTGACATATTACTGCGCATTATTGCTGCATTCTATACCATTAATTTAGGCAACTATATAAAATTTCAACCAAAGCAAAGGGAAACGGGGTCTCCATCAGTAACTGCTGACAATAGGATCTTAATCACACGATGAATTTCATTCCAACCAGACAACTGGACCAACATGTGTGCATCACAAGGCTTTGATACTTTCCATTATCCTACAGCCTCATCTAACCAAAACAGCAGGAATTTCAGATAGATCACATTCCAAGATCATGTAGACATAACACGGGAGTGCCACGGATAGCTGCAGTTCCTGGCTGGAAGACCTGGCTGTAAATATGAGGCCAGGAAGCACAGATGGATCAGAGCTGTGGTTATAATGCTCACTGGGCAGTGGCTAGTGCCAAACATCCAGCATACACCCCACGCCATGTCACTCGGAAATCTTGGTTACCGCACAATGTTTGTGATGGGAATAAGAGATGGATGTTTCATCACAAATTTCTAACGGGCGTTCACCAGCAGGGAAAACGTTAATCTCTAGCTTTAAAAAACACACACTTAAAAACTAGCCATTTCAAAGCAGAAGTTTATGGTACAGTACTGAAGAGCAAACAATATGATAAATGAATAATATTATTTGGGCTATTATGGGTGGTCTCTTAACTTGGGAATTACTTGTATCTATATAGACGAGTTTAATTTTTTGGTTTCATACTACAAACATTGTTATGGAAGTCATGGTATAGTCAATCAAACATTATCTTTGCACTCCTCACACCATTTTAAGAACACATAAAAATAATATAACAACGAAGGTAGTGCAAACGGATATCTCTAGGGAAAACATGCACCACCCTCCAAACAGTTGTAGCTCAAATATAGACACTATATTAATTATCGACATCCATTGAGGATTTGAACAATTTCCTGAATTCAATTGAGCATTAACACTTGGCATTTAGTGCCAGATCATCGGCAGATGTGACAACGAGGTCTGAGCCATTAAACAGTCTCTCTTCTCGCCTCTTCTCCTTTGGGAGGGCGAAACCATCACCAACCTCTTCTGGTTGATGCCTGCCTGCTAATAGCAGGACTAAAGTGATCTCCAATCAATCCGTAAGCCATTAGGTCATGCTAAATCAAGGAGTCTGTTTAGTCTAGTTGAGGCTTATGCAATATGGCTTTCCACCATTAGGTGGCAACGTGATTGCAGGAATGGCAGGAAGTGGTCACCACTACGAGGGCAGGAAGTGGTCACGGTGTATGTCCCTCAGAGTGGCGGTGAGGTAATCGAGAAAAGTGGTCACTAATGTAGACGGCATGCAGTTGGGTGTTAATGCCAATTAATGTGGCTGGTTGGTGGACAAGCCAGTTGCTTTTACAGATCGCCAGATGGGGGGTTACCTGAACCTTATAAAGTTCAGGCCTCTGGACAATTGAGGCTTGACAGGAGTGAGAACTGATGTTATTAATATCACATTGTACATGTCAAAAGGCCATTGGATGTTAGCAGACAGGGGAAAGGGAAAGCATCATTCTCCCTTTGTGTTCGCATCCATTTGAGCAGACAATTGCTATATATATTCATTAAATAATTCCTATTTCTTGAAGAATTCGTACATTTCTGGATAAATAAGGAAGCAATAATATAATGCAACACAAAAATACAACTGGCTTGCAAATAGTGTACAGGGCAGGGACATGAAAAACATCCAAGCATTTCCCATTTTTTTTCTCATGAATGTTGGATCTAATCGATCAATGCAACCGGTGATCGATTAATTATGAGATCCCAACCGATTCCCAACCCTACCAAATAGTGGTGTTCATCATCATCATCATCATCATCATCATCATCATCACAACCTTTACAGAAGGAATATAATTATGGTCCAGTTGTAGGTTTCGTCGCATCAATTTCTATCATGTTGATGGCAAGTATGGTTGCATCCCTAAGCTTCAGGAGATCGCATCACCAGTGTACACCATCTGTGTTTAATAATATGTGTGCAGAGCCAAGTCACCTACATACATAGATCTGCCATAACCTGGTGTAATGGAAATGGATGTCTCTGATTTTCAAGCTTATGGTATGGGCCGATAGACAAAGCAATGAATGGGTCATAGGGTCAAGACAGACTGCGATTCAGTCTGCGAATAATTTCAGGGTGCAATTTCCATATTAATCAAAAGCTCACTTTCCTAGAGCCTGGTCCTGCATTCAATCTAGCAAATTAGGTTCAACATGCCACAAGTCATGGTCCTGCAATGCAATCAACTATATTGTCCAGAGAGATTGAGATTGTTCTATGGTCCATGGCTGTGCACCTAGTAGTAAGGTCAAGCAAGATGCCTTACATAGACAGATTTGTGATACTAACAAGTATTATATATATATATTGGTTTCACCAAGGAAAGATCCATGTATAAAACATAAGATATGTCCAGTCACAGTGGTAGAAATTGTAATGCATCAACATTAGCTGGTGTCATTATCGCACTCCTCTATCCATAATATCAATGTTATCAAGACAATAAAATATTAATGCCAAAAGTACAGAACTCTTTTCCATGGAAAAAATACTCTTTTGGGGTTTACAAGTTTTCCAACTTGACAAGCCAATTGTACTTTAACAACCGTCAGAAACATGTTACATACTAGTATTCAATAGACGCTAGTAAGAATTCTGATTCATTCATGAAAATCCTGCTCACATAATAAATCACCAGACACACTGATCATGATTCACACACCTTCATATTGAAAAAAATATTGAAGGGAAAAAGAAACATCCCACGGAGACTAAACCATTCTGCTTCTTCCATTTGACCAGCTGGTGCACCCCCCTCCCCTCCCAAACCTCAACCCCCCACCCCCTGCCTTCCGCTCATCTCCAACATTGTGCTTTGAAGTTAACTTGGTCAATGGCGAACAGGAAGCTGAAATCTCCAACTTCCTCTGCTGGTGTGGGCTTTGCTCTGTTCCCCGTCAAGTGGTTGTAATTCAGCCTATCAGGACGAACAAACACAACCTGTAGTTCAGGGTCTGCGCGCTTACCGTAGATACCCCCCTCTCCCAGTACCACCACCCTTGGCAAGAATGTGGGAACAGGCTATGGGAGTATTTTGCCAGATTACAGCTTTCGTAGTTTGCCTACTTAACAGTTATGGCTTTAATATAGACCCACCTGGTTATCAAAACGAGACCACTATGTGACAACATGTCGTAAAGCAGATGATAGTAGCTCCCAATGAAGTAGATATGGGAATAAGATAGGTTTTGATTGCGGGTCAAATCCTTCGGCTTCTCGTACTGAAACGTTTCGGCTGTTCACAAGTTTACAAATAAATACTGCTATAAAGGCATCGAGCTAAAACACAAAAATTCCTTTCCAACAACTTTAAAGTTGAGAAATATAATTGTTACTCTTGCTAGTCCGTAGAGAAAACACAACCTTGATCGACAGCCTTTCCCACCTTATGTGTGTTGGTGTTCATTCAATTCTGTCATGGCTTGATCCAACAAGCACTGGAATGTAAATATATCTTCAAACTATTGACCTTTTGCTTAGAGGCAATCAGAGCATGCTACGGCAGGTGAATTCATACATGGACCCAGATGCATCGGGACGAATCCGATATGATGCGATAACATGGAAAACCTGCCTCCACCAGTCATTCACACAATAGCAACAAAAAGAAGTATTACAGACTATGTTACGTAGTTACGTACAGCGTTAATTAGGTGATAATTATCATAATAGGAGCATAGTCTACTTTTAAGCATTGTGAGCTATGGCTGTTATCTCAGAGGTTTTATAAAATCAAATAATAGACAGAGAGTTGCCTAGTACTAGTATGAATCCCTGAAATAAATACACTTCATGCATACTTGATGAACTGTTAAACAGACAATGCATGCTAGAAATACTAATAGTAGTAATACCATCTTCAATGCATTTGTTTTGATGCAACTATCTCAAATTCATTTTATACCACTTTAAAGGTATTTAAAGTCCAAATTTGAAAAGTTTCTATAGACCAGATTCAAATCGTATATCCACCTCTGCCAGGATTAATAAATCATTCATCTGAAAGTCCACTTCCTGTACGCTAAATCTCAACAGATGTCCAGAGACCTAAAGCAAGATAAAAAATCCCTGAGGTCAGCAATTTTATGAATGGGGGACTGTGTTCGTTCGTCCAGCCAAGCTGCTGTACAGGAAGGAGATGCCTTGCCGCAGTGGGCAACCCTAGGGCGGGAAGGGAAGGAGGGACAGAAGGAGGGACAGAAGGGGGACGTCACAAAGTTTTGAGGGAGGGACACAAAGGTGTAGGGTTAGGGCTTGGTGCTAAGTCAGCACCTGAACATTAGTCTAGAACAAGGGATTATATGTGGAGAGCATGTTGATGTACACTAGGCTGTACACCTACTGGGTTGGTCAGTAGATCGTCTAGATACAAAAAAAAACAACATCCGTTTTATATTGTTATAGAATGAGGGAAATGTTATCTCTTAGTCATTTGGCATCGAACATATAATACTAGTACGAAAAGAACCTGTGAAAAATAGTACTTTACTTGAATCAACTACTGAGCACTATATAAAACAAATATTAAATACTAATTTATCATGCAATGTGTCAAGATTGAGAGCATAATAAAGCCTACAGATATATTCAATATCTGTCAGAGTCTATACTCGCATCCTCAGTGGAGACATCACATTTGAATGACAGCTACATGCTCAATTTCATTCATTCTGCTGTAGAATTTCCGCTGAAAGTTTGTCCCAAATTACAATAAAAATTAATTTCATGATAGATTAAGATTGACATTGCATGATAAAAAGAGTTTTACCCTTCTGTTTTTAGATATCGTCAATACGTATCATAGTTTTGAGATATGCACAATGCTTATCTAAATTGCAGGATATTGACGATATCTAATGGCAGTCTGGTAATGATCTCTATTTATCACATATAATATGCCTCCTGGGAGTTGGATACGCTCATTGAATATTTTACGTATCCAACATTGGATATCTGGAAATAGTTACGACACTACCCATTGTAACGTCACAGTTTTGCAAGACGTCACAGTGAAAATGCACTATATAGTATATATACATTATTCATTAAAACAGTAAAATCTTAAGCAGTTTTGGTTTACTCTTACACGTCTTTTCTAGTGTTACTAGTATGTGATAAATAGAATTTAACATTCGTGGTGATTTATTACTGAATTTATTCAACTCGTTGGTCATATATTGAGCTCGGCTTTAGATCCTCTATACATGGGGACGTTTAAAATTACAAATGAATAAAACAAATGTATCAATTCAATGAATTAAAACTGAAATCCTTTCTGAAATACAGTGAAAACAAATTTGTTCTCAATCATCTATTAAACATGTCTAAAATAAAGTAATTACTTATGTCTGCCAGTGTCTCGGATGTTGGCTCTCTTTATATTATTTCATTTTAAACAAAGATCTAATCATCATGAAAACTGGGCTTATTTTTGTTCAGATGTTATCATCCGAATTTCACGGCACACATAGACCAGTCAAATAAACAGCAATCCAGCTATCAGATGACATAATAAGCTACCGTATATTCTCTATTTATACGGACCCTCTAATAGTTCGAACACCTAAATTAATCGGCGAAAATAATTTATTTCCGACCCTAAATATACGGACATGAGCATTTTTTTCAAATTGGAATTTTCTAATTATTCGGACACGGTGATTTTTTTCAAAGACAAATGGGTTTTTTATCTGTTTGAGCGTTAGTTTTAATGAGACTGACATTGTTCGTTCCCGACTTGTTCTAAGTGCGTACCTCGTTCTAGT
>JAULBO010026234.1:0-12040 GCA_032355325.1 Clypeosectus delectus | reverse complement strand
ACACACACACACACACACACACACACACACACACACACACACACACACACACACACACAAACACAAACACAAACACAAACACAAACATTTCATGATACAGACGCCATTCGTAGCAACCTCGCTTTAATGTTCACAATACATGTCTACAGATATGTTCGTGGTTCATTGGAAAAATTGTTTCATTTCTACAGTTTCATTTGCAAACCGTGCCGTAACGATGTTCATTAACAACATACCGGTAACTTTGCTAAGCAATTATCTAATGCTATAGCTCCGATTAGGTGTCACCGGAAGCCTGTAAACGGAAACGGTTTCTAGCCGAGACTCATACGTACACTCCCTATTGAACATGTATCAGATTTTGCACGTGCCGTCCGTGCAACCAGTGCAGGTTAGACGCAACCGGAGAGTCGGCCGATGTAAGTATTGCAAACTATTGCCGTCCTGTTTTTGTACAATAAAACTTTCAACAAATATGCTACACGTCTGTAGTCTGTATTCTTATATGTATACGCCTCAGTACGATGAGAGGAACATCGTGTGTAAACCGATCCACGTTGTTGTTGTTGTTGCTAATTATAACAGCTGTTTAGAGCCGCTTTCAAGAACTTGCTCATATCACGGCTTGACCTATCCATATACGTTATGTATACTAGTGTAATATTAGTATAGCGCAATATAAAACTGCCGAAATCAGCTACGCTGGAAGGCGACTGCTAAAAACAACACCAACAACAATATAAAAATAGTGTTTATTATTGGTATTATTACAATTATTATTATGATGATGATGATGCTGATGATGCTGATGATATTGGTGTTGGTGGCGGTGGTGCTGCACATGGTGATGATGATGATAATTATGATGGTGGTGCTGAAGATAATGATGATGATGATTATGATGAAGATGATTATTATTACTGGACAGCTACTGGACTCGCGGAATTCCCCGGTGACGGTGTTCGCCTCCGACGTGCATAATGCGGTTGGCTGTTACTCTTGTTGTCATGGTATTCGTGCAGGTAAATGATGCATGGAGGAGTGATAGCCTACTATTACTATTAGGGTTAGTATAGGGAGTGTAAGTAGACACGAGATAGCCCGAGATTCATTCAATATCCGGCGACATAAACCGGTCAAATACATATAAAATAAATAATGAAATTAATGCGAACATACTATTAATGCGAAACATGCTATGTACATACAGTCGCATTTAATGAATGGATGTTGACCCAACATGATTAATGGAGGCATGATCAGTCGCGTTTCTGTCTAAAACCTAGGTGTCGCATTAAATCATAGTCGCAGTAGTATTATATCATGTCACATTTGCTCTACGGCAGCCGTAGAATTGCTATTGGCCGTAGAAAATTTGACCGTACGGTGGCCGTAGCAAATGTGACCTAGGCATTACCATTCACATAAACACTTCATGATACAGAAACCATTCATAACAACCATTGCAAACTTCAGTAGCAACCACGCTTTAATGTTTACAAAATGTGGTCTACAGATATTTTCGTGGTTCTTTGGAATTTTCAAACCATGTCTTATCGATGTTCATTAAACGTACCGGTAACCTTTATAAGCAATACTTATCTAATGCTATAGCTTCGATTAGGTGTCACCGGAAGCCTGTTAACGGAAGTGATTTTCAGACGAGACTTACACTCCCTATTGGTAGACGAGACCCTATAGTGTTAAAATGCCATCTGGTACTGGAACAAGTCTTTGAAATAATATTGGAAATGCAGATTTTATCTGTAGAAATGGCCACGTTTCCCACACAGCGGGATTCGATAGTTCACCAACCTGAGACCTGTTTAGTAACCTGGGGGCCTGGGGCCGTATTCTCGAAACTTCTTAAGCCCTAAGAAGTTCGTAAGTACTAAGAATTTGCCTAACTGGTTTTCTGCTTATGACAATTGTATATAGACCCTTTCTGACTAGGAATTTTCTTAGTTAAGAAAGCTTCGAGAATAGATGTCCAGATCGTCGGGACTGTAGAGCTCTACAGGGACAACAATTCAACAACTCTCTTCGCGTCAATAATGATGTCTGTCACGACGCCACGGATACAACTCTACTGTATTTTGTGTATCCTATTCTTCCAGAGCATTGTCCGATCTCAAGTTCCGGAAGCTATAGAAATTCCGGAAGGTTACATCCTGGACAGTAAGTACCGGTATACGACGCATGCGCATAGCGCAAACGTAATGTTTATATAAAATGTATTTTATTGTGTATGCGAAAGGAGACATGAAGCGTATGTCTGTGAGGACAATTTAACCTCAAGGCTAGCAGACATGTAAAATGTAAAAATTGTATCTTGTGTCTGAAAAACGTTTACTATACTATATTACAGTATGTGTTATAAGGCCGCCTCTAGTGTGTTCGGTTATTAACATAACTTCACCCCATCCCAGGTCGTGTCATACCAAAATCCGAATAATGGTTGTACATGTGTTGTTACCCTGTTGTCTCTCAGCATCAATTGGGTAAAAGCAAGGTCATATTGCCTAGGCCACGGGACCTAACTCGACAGGCTCCTACAGTCCATTGCCTTCTTAGACCAGAATCTCTGGCACAGTTTAAATCAATGCGACTGCAAGATGAACTACCACAACAACAACAACACCAATGTATCACACCGTTGTGTAGTTAAGCAGGAGTGCGGGGACCACGTCGTCGGAGGAAGCAGTAGGCCTACCGTCGTCCACGTCAAGAGCGACCTGAACATCGAGGTTTACGTGGAGTGTCGGGACGGAAACACGTTTGACGCCGACGTCGACCAAATCGACTACACCAACGAGGTGTTCTTTAGCGGTGACGACTCGGAACAATGTGTCTATCTGGTGAACAAAGCTGCATTATATTTCCGTAAACTGTACCAATGAATTTTAGCCGGCTTCCTGTAAGCCATGGTTGAACAATAACATTGCAAAATAGGAACGGCATGATGTTGTCAAAAATGTATTTATCTTCTAAATTTAGTTTAAAAAAAAATAAAATAGAAAAAATAAATTCTCTAACGTCTTTGACGTCAATAACTGGCACAACGTAAACGCTGTAAACAGGGCTGCGTTCCGTGAGACTAGCGCTTCGTAGCGCTAATTGGCATTTCTCGTCGTTCAGTCAGAACTCGCCTATCGCTACTGAGCGCGCTCCACATTAACGCACTCTCGGTTCTCTTACTTCCAGGACGACGACAATGATATCTTCAGTGTAGCGCTCGTTATAAATCTGGCGATGGACGGAAGCTTGACATCTACGGTGCGCAGCCAATTGCGGTACTACATGACGTGCAGCTACAACATCGAAGGTGACTCCTCTGCCGCCCACAACAACATCACCGAACAGTGCGTGAACCTCCCACAATGATATGGCCTGGTCTAGTTCAGTTGCATGCACCAGCGCAGTTATCGCCCTTGGTTCGTCTGTAACTCTAATCGCGTATGGGTGAAAGATTGACGTAAAGCAACAATGCGCTCTATAACGCTACAGTCAGAGAGCGGAAGGTAGTGGGTTGAAAACCTCTGCCGCGTCATACCAAAATACGTTAAAAGATGATAATTGTTGTCCCCCTGCTTAACGCTCAGCATTACAGGGGCAAAGCAAGGACTGGTCGGCTCGGGGTCAGTATAATGCGTCTAAGTTGAGTATCCATATTCAAGCTACGCCATGATATTCCAGTGAACTAGCACTATAAAGACTGGTGGACTAGCACAATCAGTAAGTCATGTGCACATACACACATAAATACGTTTTAATATGGTACTTGTTGTCCCCCCGCTTGGCGCTCAGCATTAAATGGGTAATGGAAGTACTGGTCGGCTCGGAGTCAGTGTAATGTGTTCTAACTGCGGAACGATGTTCCAGTGAACTATCACTATAAATACCCAGACTAGCACAAGCAGTCAAATGCGCATGCATATAATACTACATACAAGCCGTGATATGAGCCAGTTCTTGAAAGCGGCTTTAAACCCCAATTAACTAACAGCGTATTATTATTTTAAGGTTCCATGCTCCGAAGGAGAGCGAGCATCACGTTGGCTCGAAGACGGCGTTGGGGGTTCGAGTGGTGATATCCGACGTCCTAGGGGTCCCCATCAGCCAGAACGGTATCCCTATCGACAAGACTGTCCGTCTAGTCGTATATCTGGACAACAGCTCGGGTACGTGCAAAAACTAGTATGCCGGATATAAGGAAGCGTTTATACATCCGGTATGGGTAGGTATAGTTGCGCAGTGGTAGGTCGCCGAATTTCTACCGACTGGTGTAATAGTTAGAACTTCCGGCTCGGAGAACAAAGGTCGTGGTTCGATCACGGAACGCGTCATAACAATACGTTTATACGAAATGGAACTTGTTGTTTCCCCGCTTCGCTCACATCATTAAAATGGGTAAATTGGTATTATATACAATTTAGTTTAAACATATTTATTGACCAAAATGTCATGGGATAGGAAAAAAGCTGGATGCTTACTGGATCCGCTCCCTAATTAATACAAGTGAAATATTTATGGGTTGAATACAAATTAATATATTAATATATAAATGAATAAGGTTTGTAATTAACTTGTGAGGTATATATACAAACTGTACCCGTTTTTCTAGGGCTGGTATTGGATGCCAACCACACGAGTCTCTTCCCCTCGTCATGTGACGCAATCGGACGCACACCGGGACGTAGGCACGCGTTCATTAGATCCGGGTAGGTTCCAACGTCGATGTTGATGTATAAATACACTATAAAGAAACGTAGTTTATGATGTAATTAAAGATTGTGCATTGCGTCGTATGAAACTATTATGTACAAGTTTTGGAGTCACTGTAACTAGACCGCCTCCTCGACCGCATCATACTAAAATACGTTTTAAGATGGTACTTGTTGTCCCCCCGCTTGGCGCTGGGCATTAAAGGGGGGTAATGGAAGTACTGGTCGGCTCGGAGTGTTCTAACTGCGGAACGATATTCCAGTGAACTAGCACTATAAATACCCAGACTATCACAAGCAGTCAAATGCGCATGCAAACACTACATACAAGCCGTGATATGAGCACGTTCTTGAAAGCGGCTTTAAACCACAACTAACAAGACTGTAACTACTAGTATGTGCTATTATATGAATACAGGAGCAATGTTATAATTTTGTTTTATTATATATCCCTAGCACCCTTCGAGGAGTATAGTAATATACTATCTGAGCGTTTAGCCATATCATAATATTGCACTTATTGATAAATGCTGCAGCTTGTTAATAATACTAATTTTTTCCTACGACATATCGTCGAAGCGCCCCACAAATCATCGTCTATTCTACACTTTCCATCGTTTTTCATCGCAGCTTGTTAAAATGTGTACCGCCCATCACTTGTTACGTTATGTAGCCAGTCAATGTTACCGCATGTCAATGTATACATCATACCACGTGTTTCATCATCAACAATATACTAGTATCACGTCACCACAGTTACCCCATGGAGAGCGGAAGGTCGTGGGTCGTGGGTTCATACCAAAATACGTTACAAGATGGTACTTGCTGTTCCACTGCTTGGCGCTCAGTATTAAAGGGGTAAAGCAATGACTGGTAGGCTCGGAGTCAGTATAATGTGTCTGAGTGGAGTATCCATGACCTAACTGCGGAATGATATTCCAGTGAACTAGCACTATAAAGACTGGTGAAATACCCAGACTGGCACAAACAGTCATACATACACATACACAAACACACATGCATACACTGCATACAAGCCGTGATATTAGCCCGTTCTTGAAAGCGGCTTTAAACCCCAATTAACAACAACAACAACAACCTCGCGTCATGACTGCACACATTGCATACAAAAACCGTGATACGAGCACGTTCTTGAAAGCGGCGTTAAACCCCAATTCACAACAACAACCTCGCGTCACGAGTACGAACTCAATCATGTGACGTGACAGGTGCGGCGACGGCATGGTTCTCGGCAAGGACGAGGGCTTCTCGCTGCGGCCCATGATGGCGGTCAGCCCTTACTTCAAGATGTTCGAACTACATCATGACGGCCACATGCACATCGTGTGCAACTTCACAGTGTGCACCGAGTGCATAGGGAAGGTAGACAACTGTAGTAGCAGCAATATCATTGAGAGAAACGTACGTCCGACAACTGAGGACCTATAGAAGAAGCAGGGGCCCTCGAAACCTCTTACCTTAAGAACATCTTAGTGTGGAATGATGTCTTTAAAATAGTAATTACGAACGTTTAGGACTTAAGAAATTTCGAGAATACAGTCCATGGGTCATATCTGCAAATGGAAATAGGGTGAAGATTTTTTTGTTTATATATATATTTGTGTCCTATCTTGCAAATGATGTCCTATCTTGTAAATAATGTCATGCTTACAAGATTGTGAGGACGTTTTTTTTTCTACTGACAGGATTCGTGCAAAGGGCAAGATGAACTAGACACGCGGATCATGTCTACGTTTATAGACCGTTGGCTTGAGGGCGGACACTTGAGACGGACCCTAATTCGTAAGTTTACATCACCGTCTTATTAATATCGGCAATTATTGAATATTTAATATATAATACCAACTCTTCGTGTGTAGTTGTGCGCGCGCGCATGCATCTGTCCGCGTGGGTGTGCGCGCGTATGCCAGTGTGTGTGTATGTGTATGTGTGTGTGTGTGTTTGCACATGCGCGCGCGTGTTTCTGGTATTTAGCGCAAGTGGTACGGTGATGCGTTGCTGGAATATAAAAGTTAATTTACGATATTGAATCCTCGTCGTACTATAATAGATCTGACGACTTTTTTTGATTTGTTGTTTAACGTCTCTGCGAGAATATTTCACCCATACGCGACGATGTGAAGACAAATTGTATGCGTTGTTGTTTTCAAAGTCCAGTGGACCGTACATATAAGACGTAAAATGCAAATTCGCTTAATTAAATATTTTCTGGCATGTGACTTGGCTGTAGTCGATGTGAAAACGTTTGTAATTTTGTAGGTTTGTCTTTGAATGAGTACTTTAACGCACTACGATGTGGAAGGAAGACATTGTAGAATGTTGGAAGTTTCAGAGGCACTCGTAAAATATGGTCATCAAGCACATACGGCACAAAGTTTCACAGTATCTATTCCCAGGGTCACTATAGTCAATTGCGTCACACCAAATAGACGTTAAAATATGGTCATTGTTCCACAACTTGGCTCGGAGTCAGTATAATGTGTCTAAGTGGAGTATCCATGTTCAAACTGTGGCATAATATTTCATGAACTAGCACTATTAACACTGGTACAATACCCGGACTAGCAGAAGCAATCATATGCACATACACACATGCATACACTACAATACAAGCTGTGATATGAGCACGTTCTTGAAAGCGGCTTAAAACCCTTATTAACGACCACAACAACATCAGATTTTCAATTTTGAGTTAACACTTTATTTCTATAAAATGGCGTATCCACCCATAGTATTAGCTAGTAGAGTATACAGAAACCCTCTCATCCAGGCTTATCGAGAATGCACAGGATCCATCGGTCATAACACATTCTATATACATGTACACAGTTTGAACTCGTATTCCCAATCTTACGAATTAAGACCGCCTCCGTGGCGTAGAGTTTAGAGCGAAAGGTCGTGGATTCAAATCCCCGACCGCGTCATACCAAAAGACGTTAAAAGATGGTACTTGTTGTTCCCCTGCTTGGCGCTCATCACTAAAGGGGTAAAGCAAGGACTGGTCGGCTCGGAGTCAGTATGCTGTGTTTTAGTGGAGTATCCATGTTAACTGCGGCATGATATTCCAGTGAACTAGCCCTATAAAGACTGGTGAAATACCCAGACTGGCACAAACAGTCATATGCACATACACACATTACATACAAGCCATGATATGAGCACGTTCTTGAAAGCGGCTGTAAACCCCAATTAACCACAACAGCAATCTTACGAATTACCAGAGAATTGAAACATTTCCTTATGTTCGTGTGCACACACACGCATACACACGCATACACACACACACACACACACACACACACACACACACATATAATTAGTATTCAGCGGTGGGATGCAGTTTAGATAATACCAGACCCTGTATCAAGTGATGAGTTTTTAAATTGAGCACAAATGTTCTATAGTCCTATCGCCCGTTCCACACAGCGCTATGCAGTCTAGCTGATCACCGCTGGAAAATGTCTTCATTTGCCGAGTCCGTGGCAAGCGCCTTTGCTTTTTCAATAATAGTTTTCAGTTCCTTCTAATGTTAGCATGTTATATTTTCATACAATATCCGCAATTATTTGTCTTAACAGCGACCGCAATGTGTCACAGTGCACTCTTAAAGTATGTCACCCAGTGCACGAAACCTGGACGATCGATACACTTGTGATGTCACAACAGGTATAACCTCGTGATAGCCTCCTGGGCTGCGTTCAATGACGCAAGCCGATTGGTATCGGCTTACTAAACTGGGCAGTGTCTCAGGAGTCGTATGAACCGTACACGGATCAGGGAACCAGTTTCACTCAGCGGCTTACGCATTCTTTGTCTGTTTGAACGCAGCCCTGTATTGCTTGTTGCTACGTGGCGATGTATTGTGTACAGATTGTGACGTCATAGAATTGAAACAATGGCTATGCAATTGAAAAATAGCTTCTTCATTCACGTCGATCTCAGTCCTGTTGTAACGTCACTATTGCATACATACTTCCAAAATATTTGCATTATTTCACTGGGGATCTTCTTCTTTTTAAATAGTCACACCAGTGTGTAAATGATTATTTTGACACGAGCAAAATACGTATACAATACCAAAAAAACAACAGTCATATACACACATGCATACACTGCATACAAGCCGTGATATGAGCACGTTCTTGAAAGCGGTTTTAAACCCCAATTACCAACCAACCGTGGCCTTTAAAATTCACGGGTTCTTTGCGAAACGGCCTAGAGTGCAAGAGCCGTTCCAAGAACACTTGGTCTGGGATTAGTTGGAAGCGAAGGAAATCGTGCAGGAAAGTAGACCACCAACACACCGGAAATGGATACTATCGCTCGGGTATTATATACTCAGTGGTAGACTTATATTCAGTAATGAGCGTCGAGAACAAAACGTCTCTATCTTGGAAAGTTTCGGAGTTGGTCTTAAAGTCCCACACCCCGATTCCTAGGAAGATATTTAGCAACGCGCGTACACATAATGCTAATGCTGCGTTCGGTAATTATATACTGGGAAGTCTGTGGAGCATCCATGTTCAAACTGTGGCATGATATTCCAGTGAACTAGTACTATAAAGATAGAGAAATATCCAGACTGTCACAAGCAATCATATGCACAGATACACTACATACAAGCCGTGATATGAGCACGTTCTTGAACGCGGCTTTAAACCCCAATTAACAACACCAACAGTTAGCTAGCACTATAAACAGAATGGAAGTTCAGATTGTAGTACAAGCAGACACACCTGCAAGAAGTGATATTATATATGATATGAGTGCAATAATCTTGACCGCGGATAAAACCCCAATTCAACAACAACATACATGTATAATATTTTTGTCCCGGACATCTTCTTTCAGCTGCAGGTCATCGTACGCGGCCCGCGGTCCTCAAGGGAGAGGTGTACCTTACTACAAGGTCTGGAATCGGAAAATATAGTATTTGAAAACTGAAGACCAAACTGAACGGATTTTGTGACAGTATAAATACATAAATACACTGGGTTTAGGACATTTTATCTCTCCCGTGTTGTTTTCTAAACTGACGGTCAACAATCACCAAGGGCGATACTGTAAATTCCACTAGTTGCGATTGTCACAATACGTATGTTATTATGTTGCCGTGTGTGATATCAAATGTTATTATGTTGCCGTGTGTGATATCAAATGATCCTACTGGCCATGATTTTTCCAAACAAACTTGAGTTTGAGATTTTACCCAGCTGAGATTTTTCCTCAAGTTACAGCACTGCCAATGGGAGAAATTTCAGCTGATGAAAATCTCAAACTCAAGTTTTTGTTCACAAATCTGAGTGAGGATAAAATCGTACTCTAAATGCTTAGTAACCTCGGGGATAGGCCCCGAATTTACGAAACATTCTGAGTACGATTTCATGCTCAGACTCAAATATTATTATAGCGATTTGTGAACAAAACTTTTGAGTTGAGCATGGAATCGTACTCAGAATGTTTAGTAACCTCGGGGCCTGTGCTCGTCCAGAAGGGTCACCCCTTTAGCGAAGTCGGTAGAGTGTTGCGCTCACATCCAGACAACACGGGTTCGAATCGAGGGATCGACATGATCTCAGTTGTCAATGGCGCTCAACGTGGGTTCCAGGTTGTTTCTGGCGGGCCGTTCTCCCTGAATTGTCCCACAGAGAATTCCTAGCTCCCTGGTGACTTAGTAGTGATCGTCTACATGTACTACCAAAATACTTTAAATTCTGTTACTTGTGTCCATGTTCAAACTGGGATAGTAGGATATTCCAGTAGTGAGCTACAGCACTATAAAGAACTCGAGGGAATACAGACTAGTACAAGAAGACAATACATACACACGAATGCAAGGCCGTGATATGAGTAGCCTCGTACTACATACATGTATATGTGTGGACTGCCGCAAGCTACATAACGTGACTATTAGGCGAGTTGTAATCGACGAACATAAACGTATATACATATTGCATACAATTAATGTTCTCCTATTTTCAAAAAGAAAGATAACAATCCGAAAATTTTCGAAAGATACGGAGATGCTTTTTCCACATTTGCCTAAAGCAACGTAGTACTTTATTAAGTGTGAATGTGGTCTGTATCACTACATTTTGTTCGGAGTATTATTGTCGGGCAATAAACCAAGGTGTGAAAAGTGCTCTTCTACAAAATTAGGTTACACGGCTTTTATAGAATCCAATTGTTTAGAATAATAATGCGTATTTCACAGCCGTCTGATTTTCATAAAGTAATTGCAAAGTATATGCTATGGGTCTTCTGATTTTATCTTCGTCTTGCTGTAGACGACCGTCCCAGTGGCGTAGTGGTTAGAGCATCGGCCCGGAAGGTCGTGGGTTCAAATCCCCGTCGCATGATCGCTATGCGCTTTCACTAAAGAAATCTAGTGGACATCCAATGTGTATGTAACACGTGATACGAGTAAATTAAAACCGGCTCTAAACGGTTCTAGTATGATTTCATTGACTTACATGTACACTTACATTCCCAACTTCTAAGTGAGAAACATTAATATCAATTCAACGTCCGCTTAGTGAATAAAACTGATGAATGGTTGACTAACTGTGTATGCATCTACTATAGTTAATGCGTACTGTTTCAACAGATATTAGTAGTACATTATTAATATCAGGTAAGCGTTGCTCAGAATTGTATAGTTGGAACTAGGCTCGCGCTACAATAGAAAGTGTTGAACTTAAAACAAGTGTAGCTACAATAGTTCCGAGCAACGAGGCCCTTAACTTCCAGTTAGGCAAATTCTTAGTACTTACTCTAAGAAGTTCCGAGAATACGGCCCCAGGTAGTTATTCCTTGTATGTCGGTTTTCATTGATTGGCCTGTCAACAGTCTTAAACAGAACTGTACAACAAATTAGGAATTTCAATTAACGTTTTTTTTTATTTTTTATATACACTAGTATATATTGGGATTGAGAACTAAACGCTTTAGTCTTATATCACGGCTTCTCAGTTTAGGCCACAGATTGATTGTGTGATGCTACACCATGGTTATCACTAAGTAATAGTTAAGGTTAACTCTCGGCGAGTGAACTCAACTTATATTAGTTATATTCCGTTATCAGAATGGGCATATTTACAGTAGTATTTCCGGGAGGAAAATACATTGCTGGCCTCTGATTGGACGGAGGGACATATTTGATAGCGGGGCAAATATGATACAACACCGGCTGCCCCTGACGAGCCAAGGATGATAACTGGGCTGCGTTCAATGACGCAAGCCGATTGCAATCGGCTTACTAAACTGTGCAGTGTCTCAGGAGTCGTATGAACCGT
>JAULBO010026123.1:1501-12044 GCA_032355325.1 Clypeosectus delectus | reverse complement strand
CCCCACACACACACACCAAACTAATGTTATTATAATGATTTTATTTAAATGTCGACTCGTCACAGTCAGTACAAGTCAGATATAATGTTGTTTTTAAACGTTATAAACGTTAGCTGCAGCATAATGACTGTGCATGTGTTACGATCTATATTGTATACTATTACTAGAACACCTGAAGCTCTCATAGGATATGAAGTGCAGTAAGGGTGGTCTTTTTCTCTACTTACAGGAGAAAACATGGATCAGTATTGGGTTTAACTATTTTCTTTCTTTATGTTTCAATATGGCAACTAACACCTCTCCATAGTGAACACGCGTAGAAGATGTCCATTGGCGTTATTGCATTACACAATGTCCATTGGCGTTATTGCATTACACAATGTCCATTGGCGTTATTGCATATACAAGTATAGTAGTGCAGGTCGTAGTGACGGTGGCACAACGACAATATACCTCTCATCCAAGTATTCTTAAACCATCATTTCCCCCCGGCAAATTACACGCCCTCGAACCAGTGTATTAATAATTCGTTTCGCTTCTGGTTATTTCCTCAATTTAGGCGACGCTCATTATTTCTGCCTGTTCATTTACTCGTTAATTGTGGTCCTATTTGTCAGAACACGGGGGTCAATATGATGAGCGACCAGGTTGTGTATTACTCCGCATATATCTGTGATGCTATTCATCATTTAATTTACGAGGTACTTCACTCGATGTAGTATAGATACATATTGGGATGTAATATGGTAACGGCGGTATAACGTTGGACTTCGGAGTAAAAGGTTCCCGAGTTTCAATCCCGACCCCCAGGACGCGGGTGAGTGAGTGAGCGATTTGATGCTTAACGTTACTGCGGGACTCTCTCCCATATGCGACGATGGGACCAGGCATCTTAAATACACGTCTCGTTCATAAATACACGTGCATTGCTTACATACTCCATTGATGGGACCAGGCATCAATATTCGTGGAAGGTACCGTTCCGACACGATGAAAAAATGCACTGTCTGATATATGGAAGTGCAGGTACATGTAGCAACATTGGTCCTTCAGTGCCAGTTGGTGCTCGCAGGTTTACTGTTACAGTCAGCGCTACGGATGTTGCAGTTTTTTTTCTGTCTCAACCGTCAAGCATGTGATATGAGTTGGAACACACTCTGAAAACGGATCTAAACCCAAATTTGATAGATACAAAACACACCAAAAAAAGCCAAACAATATGTATATAAACCTAGAATTGGGGCTATAAGTATGCACTTGATTGTGTAAGTAAAACACCAACAATAAATATTGATTTGTAATGGTATGTCGGTTTAAAGTTGATGTTTCAGTCTGTGATGTATAAATGACCTTTTGGAAAACCGTCGTGACGACCTTTTTCCTGCCGTTATATCGAAGTATTGTTTTAAGTCTGTGCAATTTTAACGTCTAGTCTTTGACAAAGTATAATCTCCATTGATGACCTTTCATGAATATTGGACGTTTATCAGTTTCTTCTTGTTAGATCATTGAGCCAGAAACAGATTTTGTCTCTTTGTGGCCGTGTTTCCGACCATTATACGAGACTATTTACACGCTTATTACGCCAGTGCGTAAGAAACTAGAAATATCTCCCGATTGTCGGCGCTTGACTCACAGAAGGCCACAGCGGCATTGATCAGTAGCGTTATTTATTGCGAGTGACGTTGTCCAAGCTTAACGTAGCGGAATCTGAACGACCATAAACACTGCTCGGCCACGTTTCCGGATATTCCGAATTAATACCACAAGAATAGAAAGCTGAATGTTTGTAGAAAACTAGTTTCGAAAGGATTGAAGAGATGGTTCAAATCTTAAGAATTAACAAAACATTTAATGTCGTTAGCAGACGATTCGTGAGTACGAAATATGAAGAACTGTCTGGCGAATACAATGATAGACGTGTTGGATGTTTGCGGTCCAGACAATAAGAAACTGCTGAAAGAACCTTTGTCACGTATACTATGCATTATAGCTTTCCGTAATACCCCGGCATGTACTATGGAGGGGAACTATTGATTAAGGATTTGTCCTGTGTACAGTCTGCATGTGTATGTGTATACCAAACGTGAGTATGGACAGTGTACAAGGAAAATGTCATACTAGTACTTTGTTTCCTTAATTTGTACTCTTCAGAAACACGTTCATATGTTTCCCGAAAGGGATTTGATTAAGCACCACCTAACTGATGTCTCTCTCTAGAGCCATATACGTTACCGTTGTCCCTCCAAATCATTGGAAACTTTTAATAAAATTATTTCTGTCTGTCTGTTATCAACTGTGACATTAATAATCCCCGTCCCTGCGTTATGCAAAATGACACGAGCCGACATGAGAACATACAAAGCTATCGTAATTTAAATCACTCGTCCTGGAAATGTTCGTTAAATAATTGCTGTACATTCTTCGATCTTTACTATTCTTCTTGCATATCAAGTGCAATCTGAGAAACACTTAGTTATAATTAAACGTAGTAATAATCATCCTAAGATTACCTCCAAATTGCAAAGAATGTCATTAACTCGGTCCCTGCCGAATTAATACCAAAACACCGTTGTATATGGCATATCATTTTACCTACAGCAGGGGGAACGTTAATTGAAGATTCATCTCTGGTGCATGTTACAAACCATCTTCTCAATAGGCCACGTGACTTAACTCGAACGCATCGTACAGTCTATTGCCAGCACATGTCAGACTTTCTGGCACAGAATAAGTCAGTTCGATCAAAGCCTTTTTGTCGGTGAAGATAGTTCAAACAGATTCTCACTCACACAGGAAGCTCCGTCTACTTTGTCACTCACAACAACACTGATCAATACACACACACACACTCATCTTCAAACACAACCGGGACGCTTTAGTAGCTGTTTGATTGGTTGGTTTCAAATTAAAAACACGGGGAAACAACTCACTCTGCCGCCAGGGTGCAAATCTGCCGACCAGGTTTTGCATGCATGATAATGCTGGGAAGAGATGGTTACAAACATACCTGGGTATCGAGACCTTCGAGAAACGATGCCATGGATTTTGTTAACAGAATCGAAGCTCTCTGAATCCTCGTATACACCATGCATTTAGAGCACGTATCCTCGTGTTAAAAAAAGAACAGCTGTCAAGCAAATTTGGGAACTATCTTCTTCAATCGTGTTCTCGTATTATTGCCGGAATTGTCCGCAGACTGATAACACACACGGATTGCTTGGGATTGGCGCCTACGATCGTAACCGGAAAAGTACATTCCACCAAGCTCATGATCTTTATAGAATTGAAAGCTCAAACTGGGAGAGAAACGGGCATTAAGGATAAGTGTTATGCGCCATTATTCTGTTCTCTGTCACGCTGTGATAGCAATCTTGTACGCGAGAACAATTTCCTTGAATTCCGACATCGACATGCAGCAATGAAGAAACACACATATCGTAGTTAGACTCGATGCTTTATCGTAGTATGACATCGCTGCCCTCGCTTTTAGAGGATACACGGACATCTTGCATCCGTCTTTTAAAAATATAATATTTTTTTAATAATGCTAAAACTCCAACCTCGAATGGTGCCTGGACGCGCTACAATATTACACCCGATTATTGGGTGGCTGTTCAATCGGGTTCCATACCAACTCCCTGGGGAGTATACAACCAAAGTATATATGTATATGTACCTAGAATATAATATCAATCATAATTCGTCCACTCTGTCGTCTCGTTCTTACTAGAGCAATGAGGCATAATACTTATGCACATGTAGCATAAACTGCCAGAAACATGTATCTGTTCCATCACACATACACACACACACACACACACACACACACACACAAACACACACACACACATACATAGACACACACACACACGCGCGCGCGAGCATAATATATGTTATATCTATACAAACACATACACACACGCACACAAACACACACACACACACGCACATACACACACACAGATACACACACACACACACACACACACACACACACACACAAACGACACACATACTGACACTAACACACTCAACACACGTACGCTCATACACATACATGTATAGTTGTATACACACGTGCGTACACATGCATGTGTGTATTACCTTTGTAAGATTAGTGCGGCGGCTCAGAGCGGAAGGTCATGGGTACGATCCGCGGTCGCGTCATACCAAAATACGTTAAAGGATAGAACTTGTTGTTCCCCTGCATGGCGCTTAGCATTAATAGGTGTAAAGCAAGGACTGGTCGGCTTGGAGTCAGTATAATGTGTCTGAGTGGGGTATCCATGTTAAAACCGGGACATGATATTCCAATGAACTGGCACTGTAAAGACTGGTGTAATACCTCGACTCACCCGTACAAGACGGAAGTTGACACACATGCGACCCTAGGTGGGTCCGGTTTGCCGAAATCGCCCAGGTCGGAAGACGACAGGAAAAACACTTAATCCGAACAACAAAAATAACTGGACTAGCACAAGCAATGGAATGTACATACACACACGCCGTGATATGAGCACGTTCTTGAAAGCCGCTTGAAAACCCTAATTGACAACAATACCAATGGCCAAGTCATTATCTTAACTCGCACTGATAACTTAGAATACAAAACCCACTGCTGCCGTAGGTTTACATGAGATAATACTGTAACCGTACCTGCAGCTGTGTGTGTGTGTGTGTGTGTGTGTGTGTGTGTGTGTGTGTGTGTGTGTGTGTGTGTGTGTGTGTGTGTGTGTGTGTGAATATACGCATATTTGCATGTCATGCCGAAGTAACCCATTGCAACGAGACTGCATGTTCTAAAAAAAACACCACTTCCTTGTATAGTAAAGAAACTTGTTTGTTTCCGAGTCGTACCGTAATTACGACCCGTGTGGATGACTGGCATGTCTGTAAAAGCCCAATTACGTTAAAAGAAGGGCATCCGATGATTTATAATTATATGATCATGCCAATATTCTAATACGGGCAGGTGGCATTTGTCATCGATAAGGTTACGTTACCTATGATGAAACTCGCAAACATATGCATTAAGAAAGTGTATAGACGTCAAGAAATGTCACGAGTGAAATGTTAAAAGATTGTAAGGATCCAGGATAAGCTCGGATAGAATCTCAGTATGCACACTAGTTTACTGGCGTAGGAAACCGACGGGATTAATTTCGCTGAGTGCAATGCATAAAAAAACGGCCATAGCTACAGTATCAAATAAGCAATAATGCGTGTACTAGACTAGTGTCCATGGTTCAGAGCAGAACAGTCTTCAAACTTCTGAGTAAAATTGATTTGAAGTGTCAGTTTCAAAATAAATACATCGTGCAATTTAAAATGTGTTATTAGCTTAAATGTAAAGGCATACTATCACGGCTTTGTTTACATTTTTCATGGTCTAGCATGGTTTTTTTATCTGAAAGTATGTACATTTGATGTGTCTACACAAGTATATTGGGTAACCAACTACATTTTCCACATATCCCACTGGTTTTTAATATTTTCATATTTTAAATGATTATAGCTACGTAAATATAATGTACATGTACTAGCATATAATTGTATGTATTCATGTGCACTCCTCTCTCTCTCTCTCTCTCTCCCTCTCTCTCTCTCTCTCTCTCTCTCTCTCTCTTTCGTCCACCCACCCCCTCTCCCTCTCTATCTACTCTACGGATATTAGCAAATTATCTACCGACGTGGAGGTGGTTTGGGTTTCCAAAGCGGCCGAAGTGATATACCTTTCTCTATAATAATATTATGTCGTTGGTGGGTGCCTATTTTTTCTTTTACACTTTTTTTTTTACAATGATAAACACTTGGATATCCCACACAAAATATTGAAAAAATAAATAAATATATATTTGTGGTAAAAATTAATTAAAACTACATACTGGCCTGCTTCAAGTGCCTTGTGCTCTCAGGTGGAAAATAAGGGGTAATATATCTTCCACAATAATTAGTATCTTAAGCTCACCGTTTTTAATATACCGCTGCTTGTTGCCCTTCGGTTCTGATATTTGCAGTGTTGTCTTTCTCCAGATGATGCAGACGATGATGATGTAACAGAAGGCGATGATGATAGCAGGAATGAAGAACAAGACGACGGCGATAGTTGTAATGTATAACTGAAATATAAAAAAATTAATAATTACTATTTGAAGACTGAGTACTATATACATCTGCGTATACATGTAAATTCAATCCACAGTTTAATGGATATGTCCTCTTCTAATGGAAACGTCAGATCAGGAAAACGGGGAAAAGATCCAACAACTTTGTATTCAAATAGATGAACTATTAGATTCAATATATAATATTTCAATCATTATATATACTGTGTTTCAAGTCAATATGGACGAATTGTACTTTCTATAACATTTTGTTCACATTCCATGATGTTTTATATTTATAGATTAATACTAGTATAATATACATTTTATTAAGTGTGTCTGCAGTTTATGAGTAGGGTACTGGATCGTATAACATGAAGTCAATTAAAACATAATACAATAAAATCTATCTTAATGTCTAAATAGTATTGTGACGACTGAAAAAGTGGAACCGCTAAGTCTGACTACGTATCGTTACAGTTTATTTTTTTTTATGTTTCCACAACAAAAGTAGCGACGACAATGTCCAACAAGTAGCTGTAACACTTGTTCTTCAACGTGAGGGCACTGGAGTGGTAAAGCTTCACCCATGGATAAAATTGGCACCAAACTGCCAGATCGATCGCCAGTCATGAACGTATACTGGAATAATTGTCAGGAATTCCAACAAAATAAGAAAGGGATCCCAAGCATTACTGCTACGGTTATCAAATCTCTGTCCAAATTTACCAGCATCTTCGCCACAATAACTTTCCCAGTCAACTTTTGCATACTAGGTCGTAGTCTTGTCTCGAAAACGTGTAAAGTAAGCCGTGGTGTTAGCCCTAATAAGTCGCAAAAAGTAGTTTTGAATGAAATCCCTAATCCCAGAGTTAGGATCAATTGACTGGAAAGCAGTATCGATCTTGGCATACAGCTTGTCACACAACAGCTAACAAGGAAAGATAATTACATTGGCGCACCAAATGATGTTTAAGTATCGCCGTGTCAGTATTGATCGAGAATAGGGTCAGATGATTTGAAATCGTTCCATTGTGACTATTTTTCATTTCTCCGATAGCTGCACCGGACTAGATACTAGTAACCAAAAGTTTGTATGGTGTTCCATTCTTATTTAGGTTAGTCACTTAGTATAGGTTATATACCACCTAATTCATTGGGAATTGTCATTCTAAAAAAATGCGTCATATGTTCATCGTACATAAGTAAGTTCAGAATAAAATTGACTTGCTGGCCAGTGATTGGTTATTAATGATAAATTGAAAAAATGTACATGATGTTGCACTTCAAATGAATGCAGTTTTATTTCCAAGAGTGATATTAAAAAATATATTTATAAGGCTCCGAGTGGAATGACATCCTGGGTAAATTTCACTGTATCTGTGACGTCGTACTTCCAGTCTTAATTTTCCTGCAAGCATTTCAACATGTGTATTTTCTCTTGTACTATTTTACTGGGAAGGTATGTTTGGTGGTATTTGAATCACTGGTTCATTAGTTATGCTTCAATATGTTAACACAGTCGTCTATGGGATTTCTAATGGTGGTAGGTAACCTATACGTAACTGCCGCATGGCCAACATGTCTTTTCTGAGAGGAAATGAAAAGGAATGAACCCCACACTTAAATTAATTTGTCAGATATTGGGCCAGAATTATTACTTTCTAGAATTCAAGACTTTTTATGAGCAAAAATAAATAAATGAACAATGGTAAGACGATGCATACATGTAGCTACGGGAGACATGTTCAGATAGCCATTCAGTTGGCTGTTCATGAATCCCGGAAGTTTCTGAAATAAATATTGCTTAAAAAAAACAAAAAACATGTAGCTAATTAAATAAAACATGTTTGTGGTGCTATCATGTCCTGCACAGAAAATATCATAGAAAGTATCATAGAAAGTATCATAGAAAGTATCATAGAAAGTAGCACTTTCCATACTTCACTATATGTTTTACTTCACGAGTATAGCAACCCAATATTCAAACCAACGCTGTCGTCTATGTTTGTGCTTGATATTCCGGATTCCTAACTTCAATTATATTCTGATTAACATACTGAATATAAATAACGCATCCCAATTAATTGGTCACCAACCAGATCAGAAGACAGCTTATCGAAGACATTGACTTATCTACTCGGATTCGAAATGACAAGTTTTGTGTGTGTTGGTCTTTCCCTTCACTTCCTAATAGGTAGCCCTAATAAGATTTTGCATGAAAATGAATGATATCTGCCAAGGAATAAAATGTCGATCGATTTAGTCCAGTAAACTCTCGCGGGACTTCGCGGTAAATGACGTTACCATGCAGCTAAACATTATTATGGGATGCCGGATAAGGCCAAACTATTTCTTAAGGGATCTTAGCCCGTTGTAATGAATTCAACTACACTGTAGGAGTATTGACTTTCTTGAATAAAACACAACATCATATGTTTATTGACTAGACGTATTGTTAGGAATGGTGACAACAGCGCTAAGATAGTGCTTTAAGTCGTCACCTGAGAACCATGTTATTCTATCTCCACTTTTCGAAACAAATGAGTTAGGTTTATTTTCTAATATTTAGGATGATAATCTACGTTTCCACAGTTTCTTATCAAAATTCCAATTTTTCGAAAAATCATTTTGTTCTATCTCCACTTAGAGTGATTATAAAGTCAATGTCAGGTACCAAAAGAATTGTGTGTTTTATTTTCAATAAATACACTAGCGAAAGTGTGATTTTTTAAAACTGTTTTGTTGTTGCCAACAACCCTGCCAATGTTAGAATATTCGAACATACCCATAATTTGTAAACCGGAAGTGGTATTACTAAAATACTTTCAGACTTCTATATTTAGACCACCACAAAGTTTCATGTTAAAAATTAAGCAATTCCAATGCAATGTTCCATGTTTGGTAGGATAAAGGTTAATAGAGACATCTGAAGTTTCAAATCCGCTTTACACAAAACGGAAGTATATACATCTAGACCAACCTGGTTCTCAGCTGACGAAGTGGCAATCCCTTGTATCTTTATTGAACATGCTGTAGTGTTATACAACTAACCCACGCTAAAACTGTCATATACATGTTGTTGTTGTTGTTAATTGGGGTTAAAAGCCGCTTTCAAGAACGTGCTGATATCACGGCTTGTATAGTGTATGCATGTGGCTGCTTGTGCCAGTCTGGGTATTTCACCAGTCTTTATAGTGCTAGTTCACTGGAATATCCAATCTCATTAAAATCATATCTCAACCAGCGAGTGCTAAATATATATCTGTTTGAGCGTTAGTTTCGGATCTGATTTTAATGAGACTGCTGGAATATCATGCCGCAGTTAACAGGGATACTCCATTCAGACACAGTATACTGACTCCGAGCCGACCAGTCATTTCTTTACCCATTTAATGCTGAGCGCCAAGCAGGTGAACAGCAAGTACCATCTTTTAACGACATTTGGTATGAGGCGGCCGAGGATTTGAACCCACGACCTTCCGCTCTCCGGGCCGACGATCTAACCACTACGCCACGGAGGCGGTGTCATATACATGTAGAAGCTCCATAATAAAGCACCAGCTAATCGAAACATGCCATGAATTCTAACATTAGTATTATTCTCTTCGGAGATAAGTATATCACTTCCGGACAAAATATAATATTTTTTAAGATCCGGTGAAAACCGCCATGAACCGGCATTGTATACCTAGGTGTCTGCTTTATTATTAACGCACATCACGCAACGTATAATCGAATTCGCTTAGATGCCGTCCATCCTCCGATGTGTTCTGAATGTCAAGCGCTGAAGGCCCTGCCGAATACAACCGGAAGTATCCGAAGGGCTCCGAGAAGACAGGTAATTAGCACAAACCAAAAATGGTAGTCAAAACATGTTGTTCCCCATACCCTAAAGGTAAGTGTTGCACAAGATAATGTCTACATAGAATGCGTGTTTCTGACATAGCTTGGAGTACAGCGAACGTTTGCTAAGCCATTGAACATTATTAGCTTAATGTGCAGTTACCATCACTCTAATTAAAATAAGATCCGAAACTGACGCTCAAACATACATAATATATTTGACACCCACTGAGATATGATTTTAATGAAATTGAGTTACCATGCACTATACATACAGTTAGTGTCTCAAAGGTAGCGATATAAGTTATAAGGTTAAAGTTGGTTGAGAGAATGCGGATATTGATTATCCCTCGCATTTACCTTAATGCACTTAGTCGTATAGCAGAGCATTGTAGGATCACACGTTATAGAATTGCTCAGATTCTCTAGGCTATTCACGAGACGAAACTTTACACTAGACTGCACATGTACGAGGCGAGACTATACACTATACTACACACGAGGCGAGACTAGACACTATACTACACACGAGGCGAGACTAGACACTATACTACACACGAGGCGAGACTAGACACTATACTACACACGAG
>JAULBO010026012.1:0-10309 GCA_032355325.1 Clypeosectus delectus | reverse complement strand
TAATCTCAATATTCCATGTGCACTAATCTATGAATTCCATAGAAAACTCATTTCTGAATTTCATGGACACTAATCTCCTAATTCTATGGACACTAACCTCGAATTTCCAGACAATAATCTGGGATTTACAAAACATTGCATATATTTTCAGCTGCCCTGATAAATATACACATATTATTTCATGGAGACTTTAAATGAAGAAACCCTATAAATTATAATGCTATTAAATAATATAAATTCAAATCCATGACAGCTATTGTATTCAAACCAAATTTAGTAGCACATTGAGTATCACTATACTATTTAGTCCTCAGTTTCACCTCGATAGTGTAGTTTGCAATGGAACATTTATAATACTTGTTTTTGTCTACCAACTCGTGTATTAGCTTTCACATTTTCCTTGAAATAAATACAGTAAATACAAGAATATACAATTCAATGAATTATAAATGGGAGTGTCATTGGTTATTGCCCCGAGGTCCAAAATATCAGTGGGCGTCAATCGCAGACAGGAATTAAATTTGGAAATTAATTGCTTATATCCAATTCATGATTTGGTGAGCAAGATGCTTGAGCTCTTTTAAAGATCTTTGATTACCTGGCTGTAAGTTGCCAGAAGCGACCAGCGACGACCGAAGGCATCTATCTTCCTAACAAGGCTGAAGACACACACCTTGGTGGCTGCTTAATGTAGTAAGGAAGGGACATGAGATTATTATTCACGCTTCAACGCGAGACTATGTGCGACACTTCCCCAAAGTAAGAGGAATTAATGGCAACAAGATTGGTCTGGAGGGGTGCTTTGACAATATTGCTTTGATGAATTGTCTACAACTTGGAATATCGAGGCTCGGGAATGGCTTCCAGCCGCACGGAAGCAATGATATATGCATTTACAGTAGATAGAGATATGTACACTCACACACACACATGTAAACTAGTACAAAAAACACACATAAAACACACATACACAGACACAAAACACAGACACACACACACAGGCACACACAGGCACACACACACACACACACACACACTCAAAGGCACATAAACTTTACAAAGGTAATTGGGGATAGGGGGATAGACCACGGTACATGTAGCTTTTGACTGCAGACAGTCTTTCTTAAGCATTTATCTTTTAAAGCAGTACACAAGAAATGCTAGTCTATGTTTATGAGTTGTTTGTGGCACCATCTATATGCAATATTTCCGTCATCTGCAGAATAAAAAAAAACTATGGCCTAGAAGAAGAAACAAAACTTAGGTGTTCCTGTGAGACCAATAAGTCATGGTATGTGTACATGAACCAAGGGAGATAACTATACAGTGCATACTATCCCATCTAATTTTCCAACTGGAACTGTTCTTTCCTAGAGAAGAAACTGAGTAACGAGATGGGATTTGAAGTCAGAATATTGGGTTGCGGAGCATCCATCATGCACAAATTAATGACTAATCCATTACCAAATCAAACCCTCCTTCTCATGCACACATCAGTTTAAAATGAGCTATCTCTCTCAATACAAATCTCAGCTATTAGTATCGACAAGGTATATATTTGTACAAGCAGACTCAATGCTTTCGTACTCACTCAGAAATGCCAGTTTGTGCAACAGCTAGCAACCACTAGACTACATGCAGTGGGAAATACCATGTCCTGGCTAACATGGAGCAAATAATATTCAAATGCCTGTGAGAAACATTTTCAAGTCTGCCATTCCATGTTTCAGTGGGGAATATTGACATTCACATTTTGCAGAAAACTGGAGTTACTTTGGTGGCTATAATGCTGTTTAGCAGAATGGAGCTACGCTAAAAGCCGCGTGGGTGTAAAAAAAAAAGGGTAATGGATTTCTGTTTGTCCATCCTAGTACGTGCACAGTTTGATGGCAATAGTACATAATTCTTCGGAAAATATTTTTTTAATTCGGCACCATGTTAATGGGGCTGTTACAGCAGTGATACAAGGTCCTTCCGATTTCAATAGCATAGCTAACTGTGTCGGTGTAAATGATTCAGATTAACGTAATTGCACCATTAACCTTCACCCTGCTGTAGGCAACCAGAGATGCCATCTACAGCAGGCATTGTGATTAGTCCGGTAGGGAGCTGGTTAAAGGTCTGTTGCAAGACAAGAACATATTTCTAAGAAGGTTAACATTTTTATACTTTTCGAAGGGCGTCGCAGGCTCAAAAATATTCATTTTACATCTTGAGTAACATGGCATAATTTTTATTTATTCATAAATATATACACACGCACACACATAGTATTACGGTACATGTTGTTCACAAATGAGCACTGCATGTAACCAATCTGACTCAATATTCGTCAATGCAAAAATATTTCAAATCGTGGAATTCACGTCTTGGACTTATAAATCAATATCAAAGAGAATGTTCCTTAAGATTTCAACTTGAGCTTTGCTCCTCATTAAAGTCCTGAGTATTGACGAGCGAAGGTTTTAACGGGTGTCATTCAACAATGCCTAAAGTTCAAGGTGAGGAACATATCAAATCAAGTATGTCACCTGGAAAATCAAGCAAAATGTAGTTGTTATGCATCATCACATTCAATATCGAGAATCGGTTTTCCGATATCTTTTATATTTAATTGTAAAAAATAAAGTACGTAACAAGTTCACAACGAATGTGACAATAGAAATTAAAAATGCTATGAAAATCCTATATAATTTTCTGCATGAATTAGTAAACTACTACTCGATCACAATGAAAGTAAAGAAGTGTCTGTGCTGGTATTCGTGTCTAGTCAAATACACTCATGTGAAAACGACGTATCCGTGGATGAAACGGTCAGTCACTTAAAATCCTTGATGCAAAGTCTCCGAGCCAAATGCGTAAATAATGTATTTTCCCTTTTGCTCGCAAATCACGAGGGAAGGATGTGTATTATCAGTCCAGAGTGTGTCTGCCCCACAATGTATACTGTATCTGCACCGGGTTTGCAGCCATCATTATGGTCCCTGTACACGGGTCGAGAAATCAATATGCGTAAGCGTTTTGCGTGGCACTGCATCTGTTTTTCTAACAACTCGACGTAACTATCAAAAACACAATTTATTCTCCCTATCCGTGTTACTATCACATCTAGTCGGTGGCAGATAAAGCTCTAGAGGCCTGTTCATTTGACAATTACATCTTCCAAGATGCGAAATAGATATTTACATGTATAAATACACGGGGTCGTCTCAAACAGTTTGGGAGTTAACATCTTGGAGTAACATATCCGGATGACGGTGTATTGTGACAACGGCAATAAATTTACACAGATCTTGTTATTTTGTACAGGCATACTGACTATAAGACAACAAGTGTGTTGAATGGCATTTGTGCGTTCTCCGAGAACATGATAACTAGACCAAAGCTGCTTGGGTTATTTATACCGTCCCTAGGGAGTTGAGAAGGAAACATGAACACACACACACTGATCCATTGTCAGTGATAATGATGTGAATGGTAGTGAGTGGCTATTAGCTGGATACTCTAAGGTGCTACACTGTATATAAAATTAAGACAATTATTTAATAAAAATAAAAATGTGAATCTATGTTCTGTTTGGATTTGGAACATCAAATTATATCACATACTGCCCTTGAGGCAGGACAGGCAACAGGAATGATAATGCACTGGATGTACAAGGAACCTATCCCAATGAAATCTATTAGTATGTGTACATATTCTTTGAAATACTGTCTGCTGCAGGCCCTTCTCTTGATGTTACTACTTCCAGACATGGTTCACGGATCACTTGCCGTTAAGGGGATCAAAGATACAAAGCACTTGGATCTGATAACGGGCTCAAATCTCATGCTGCCAGGCAGTAACTGTTGTGACTTTGCATACAGCATATTGCCAACATGGGTCTACATGCCAACTGCAGCCAAGACATCTCCTTATTTCGAAATAAATCAGTTTTGTCAAGAACAATTAGATCGGGGAATGCCGTGTAAGTGCAAGAATCGATACGCCAGGCCGATCAGGCTAATAGCTGGTGTGGTTGAAGAGCTGGTCAGAGTTGCTCCAGGAAAAGTCCTCTAAAGAAGATCCCGACAATATCCTGCCAATATTTACATGTAAATATCCTGCCTGTGAGGTAAGGAAAACAATCCTCAGTACCTTGCTACTGCCATTCCTCTTCATCTCGACCAATAGGCAGCCATTGAGGAGTAACAACTCGGATCAGTGTCCTCCATTCTTCCTTCATTGCACGAGTAGATTGTCTTCGTTTTCGGCGACATTGTCTTCATTTAATTGTTGGACATTGCCGGCTTCCCACTGAGCAATAACACCACCATTTGGTAGAAATAGACTCATCTTCGCTAAATTATGGGCCTGTGTATGGATCACTTTGATGCGATTAATTGGGGCCCGATGAAGGCACTACGATTTCCTTTGTTCATCAACGCCATTCAAAGTACATAGTTCTTCGGGAACTGGCTTTAATATCCTTTGCCCTGTCTTGTACCTTGACATGTGTTTGATGTGTAGATTAAACTTTATTTGTCCTTATCTGAAGGCAAATATACTTTAAATATAGAGTGACTATGTCCCTGATTGGAAACGTGTGTTTCCTACTTCAGCATTGTATAATATTAAAAGTAAGAAAGATCTATATAAGTAAGATCAACATACACTTTGGGGATTCTAAGCAATTCTGAAAAATTAATTCAAGATGAAAATGCTATGAAAGAGAGGACTTCAGAGTAACACTAACTTCATCTGCCACTAGCATTTCTTCAGAATTCAATATACAAATACACTTGTCATAGCTCCAACTCTCATACTGCCCGCTACCCCAGAATATTGGGTTTTTAGCTACATGTCACAAGTTAAAAGTAAATCTATGTTCACTCTATGCATGAGCATAATGTGACAGGTTTTATCACTAACCTTCAATAGATGACAGATCTCAGAATGTTAGTGCTAAAACATGTATGTACGTACATGTATGTTTTTGAGCTCGTCTCAGCTAGGTTACTATAATATTTGTCATATGCTATGATGGACATGAAATAACTTACTCTATTAAATTGTTGATTGATTTATTGTTTAATGTCGCTGCCAGAATATTTCACCCATACACGACGAATTAAATTGTAAACTGATTATCTAGTTGTCCTCTTGGGACAAAATGTGATATGTTCAAGGCCATGCAATGAAAATAGTCTGAATTATATACCTCAACTACTACGTAACTATATGTATTGTTAACAACATATCCTTTCCAAAGCGAGATCACCATTTTTCCGGACCTTGACAATACAATAAAAGGATTGATATTTTTACGTTTTTCAAAATAAAAATCATTCTGTGATTGATTAATTTCCAAATATTCAATCAAACAAAATAAGAAATATGCGCGTATCACACCCATTGTGTATACTGTACATCAGCTGCAGGGCGTGCAGAGATAAAATAAACAGTGTAAGTTATGAGAACTCTAATGGTACTCCAGGGAAATATCTGGACTGTTTATATCGACACGCACATGAAGAAGATCAATTACTAGTATCACAATGCACAAGAGCAATACGTGGACTACATTTCTGTTATTGTATTTGTGTTTCCAAACAAACAACCACCAAAAAAATATTTAAAAAAAATAAGATATATTTTAAAAATTCTTCTTACATGCCTTGTTACTCTCCTGACTCATATTCATTCTGATGTGCCAATCCCTCTGGACAACCAAGCACCAGGATTGATGACATGTTGTTGAATTGTGGTGCATATATAGTAGCTTTCAAGAACGTGCTAATATTGCGGGTTGTGTGTATTGTATGCATGTGTGAGTAGGTGTATAGGACTGCTTGCGCTATTAAATCAGGTATTTTACCAGTCTTTGAAGGGGAGGGGTTGGAAATAAAACAGGTAATTATTACATGCAGTGCGCGATTCCATACGGATAGTATTGTATCAATTGTGGATTCCCTATGTTCGAAAAGCTGAACCAAAATATCGGCAATGGCCTAAAATATTAATCAAAGAAAACAAAATAAAACAGGTCAGCCGAAAACGTAATGAGAAACTTAACAAAAGTTGATACTGGAAACAAATGCTACCCTAACTTTGAATTTGCTACCTTTTTTTTTTACCCAGTAGCAAAGGTTTGCTACCCCTAAAAAAAGTTAATTATATTTTGGTATGACGCGATTGGGGATCGAACCCGCGACCTCTTGCTTTCCGGGCAGAGGCTCTATAACTACTAAGCCACCAGTGACCATTCCTGGTTACAGCTGGTACTAGCTCTCAGAGGCATACCGTTGGACAGTGATGCATACTGTTGGACGTAGATCAAGACTAACTTGTGGAAACACTGCTTAAACTGGGACATTTAGATGTACGATACATCGCATATAGATCCCGGGTAAACACATAACACAAGCCGTTTCAGACTCAGTCTGGTTCCGATGCATTGGCCATCTGGATTTGGTAATGATCATTCGTTCAGTCCATGTTTCATGTGGGCCTTTCGTCAATATTCTCACAATTATTCCAATAGATCACGCTAAGTTTGAAAATTACGCTATAATTGTAGGTAACTAGGAATTCGATAAAAGAGTGCCTTCTGAATAGAGTTGGTTTATTTGCATGCAAGGGATGACTAGTTTTAATGACAACAGTTTTGTACCTCAAATATTGGCTACGCTTATTATATTTATTTTAGATGGATTACTTAAATGTACTATAGTAAAATAAATACCTTCATTCGAAAATCTTTCAAACCCATTGAAAAGTTGGCAATCTTAATTTCAGAAAGAAAGTTGACAAACTTAATTTTCCTGCAAACCTCATTATTTTAAGATTCAATTTCAATAACATATTATGAAGGTCAGGATTATCACTTTCTTGAAAATATTTCTTTTCTGTCTTTTAGATTGGTAATGGTGACACCCGATGTTGCATTAATTAGTAGTATTCTTATACCAATAATACTGTGAAGACCGATTATGATAACATTTGTTGGTTTCCAGGAGATGATGCTTATACATATTATCATATACCTAGATTCATTTGTGGACCAAATTAATGACAAAGATTATTACAAAAATCTTCATAACAGAAAATCGAAAAACTAAACACGCCAGTTCATTCTGCATCATCACGTTCATGTGCTATAACCATTCGGATACTCTGAAAGAGTGAGAACACCAAGTTACACACTGTATGCTTGCAGTATTATTGTGATGACAATATTTAAGACTGTAGGTCCAGTGGTGCAGGATTTCCAAAGCATATGTACAACACAACGTAACACAGAAAGCCTTTCCAAAAGAGATAGGAAACTAAACAACTTTACGCAATTGTACTTGGTACGATAATGCTAATCAAAACAAAAAAAACCCCACAGAAACACTCAGACAAATGCTTCACATATCTGCATACAAGATCTGACCTACATATGTCATTCAAGTTGAGTTCCCATGGCCACAGACTATCGACATGGCAACCTCTGGATATCGTTCAACTTTGGCAGACGGAACGACAATGACAGAATAGATATGTGTATAGGTTGACGCTATAAACAGCTTAGGGTGTCTGTACAATCACCATTTTCCATCTGTGAGTTATCAGTTTCCAAATTCATCTAGATTTGAGTAATCTGAAGCCGTTCCGAAGGTAATGGATGATATAGTTCCTGGAGTTGCAAACGATTGCGTGACCGTGCATTCGGACCGATCTTCACCTGTGATGAATTTTTCATTTGAAAATTCTGAAGTCACTTTGTGGAAGGGGTGAAATAAATGTTAGCAACACGATCATCACATCACTGAACATCAATGTTTCATCGCAGGAAATTTGACAACCTTTGATGTCTGCCAGTGGGAGAATTAGTTCAAATGAAATCTGGTAAAGAAACTACACCATCCTATACCACAGGCTATAATCCAGTCGATTGAAGCAATAGTCTTTGATGGTCACACTCAAAAAAATTATTCCACTGACTACATGTCAAAATGGACACGGGTAAACCTTGAAATCCATCAGTGTCAGCTATACTGGTGGAAGATATTACTCAGATGTCGACAGTCGGATATCTCTGCATCAGTTGATTACAATCACCATCAGGTTATTCGCACATAATGAGTGACCTCATGCCACATAGATATTGAACGGCTAATTACTGGAGTCGCCGAGACGTACAGACCCCGCGATAAGAACCGTGTTCCTTACGTCCCGTTATTGACATGGACCATTATTTGCTGTAGTCGAGGCATGGGCCTGGAAGGAGAGTGCTTGGAAAGGCGTACAAGGGAACGTAAGGGGCTAATGGAACCTCTGGCGGCATCACTGACGTCTCGGGGAATGTTGAAGCAAGACAAAATTGTAAAACACAATACTTTAAGTTTGGTATAACTTCATTTGTAGACATATCTCTGAAGTGGAAAAAAAAGAAAGAAGAAGAAACTGGCATGTACATGTCCATGACCAAATGTGATAAACAGACAGAATCAGTTATTCAGACTTGTTTCATATGAGGATGGATTGATGCACAATAGCTTCGTTGATTGACAACATGGATACTATATTGTGTGGGGATTTTTCTAGAAAATTCGCAAAAGATCATACTCACTCTGACATTTAAAAATATTGGGGTTTTTTCATTATTGTTGCTCATATCATAGTTGGTCAGTTTTCAGGCACTGTATTGCTGGTGCTATCACAGACCATGTATGATAACTGTACAGTATGGATTTGTGCAGAAAGGTGATTTCTACAGGCACTGATTGATGTCAGGTCTCCGGGACTTGTTCAAACTCAGAATGTCTGGCTATACCGGTACTCTGATGGTCTACCATTTTGCTGTTGTCATATATCCATCTTCCTAATGTTGTTGTTGTTGTTGTTGTTGTTGAATTGGAGTTGACAGCCACTTTAATGATTCTTTCACTCATATCACAGCTTGCATGCACATGTATGTTCGTCTGTACTATAGTCTGGCAGCCAAATGGGATTTGAATTTGGCTTTAGAGCATTCCCACAAGCTCTAATCATCAATATAGTGCTTCCATTCCATTCCCTGTACCAGAAAACATGATAATGTATACCCTCAGGTCATTATTTAATGGGTCATAGATAAAAAGTTATGAACATTTCCATTTTCCGATTTTATGCCAAAAATAATAAATTTCTGAAAATTGCTCAAGGATGCCAGCTTGGCACCCTCAAGTTTCTAATTCTACATGTTCTCGTGATTCAGAATCAACCATAACCCATTGTGGGACCTCCATTGCAAGGTTACCTCATTCTTCCTCTGGACTACGGTACTTAAGTCTGGATTTCCACCAGTTTTATAGAGCTACATGTAGCTCACTGGAATATCATGCTGCAGTTTGACACTCCGACACAGTATACAGACTCCAAGTCAACCAGTATCTGCTTTACCATTTTTATAATTCTGAATGCCAAGACAGAAAACAATAAGAGGCATCTTTTAACAGCTTTTCGTATGACACAACTGGGAATTGAAATCCAAGCCTTCCACACTCCGGATCGAGGCAGTATCTTGACCTACAAGGGGAGATAACTGCTCAGTATAAATGCAGATGTATAAACTCCATATGTGGAACAGTTCATTGCTCGATTCAGACTAATAACCTTCGAGTTTCCAAACCAATGGGCTAATGGCCAGGCGTAATATATTACACCCACACACTCTCACACCGATGGGACAAAGATAGACACAAGTAGACATCACAGGAATTTGAATTATCGCAGTGACGACCATTAGGAAACGGAGCTATTGTTGAAAATTAACACATTATTTCACTTATATCAATCTAAAATTTCCAACACTTGTTACCAGACCAATTTCCAGACAAGACAGGACTTAGACTTGCAAACCCTAATGTCTAACGATATAACGAGTAACCCTGGTTTATCATTATCTGATGCCAGGCATGTCTACTTACTGCACAGCAGATATGTACGGTAGGCGGTATCATGTGGATACCGCACTACCTGCATACCTTCTCATTTTGCCCCAAACAATTTTACCTTACTGTTTGTCATTGTTACTAAACTGTTCTGAGGGAAGTCTCTACTTCTTCAAAGGCCATGCAGTGATTGTCCGCGACCCTCCTGGAGTCATGTCAGACATCTTGAATGGGGTTCGCCGCTGAGAAATCCGCTGCACGGCGCATTGTACTAGTTTCCGAACTAGTTTTCATGGAAATTCACGTTGCCACCTATAGTCTCTAGACCGTGCCGCCCAGTCGGTATTTAGCAAGAGTTGCTCCCCTTAGTATTAACTGGTTCCAAGTTGCCGCGCACACACTAGACAGGA
>JAULBO010025901.1:0-12046 GCA_032355325.1 Clypeosectus delectus | reverse complement strand
TGAATTTCCGTGAAAACTAGTTCGGAAACTAGTACAATGCGCCGTACAGCGGATTTCTCAGCGGCGAACCCCATTGGATGAATACGAACGTGTCACTAATATAAAATTTGATGAATTTGCACAATGTAATGTGTAATGTTTTTGAGAACTCAACCAAGGTAATAAAATAGCATACCGTTCGTTCCACGATGAAGGCTGAGCAAGGAATACTAAATTTTATAGTTAGCACCTTGTCAAATCCAGGTCCTGTTTCACCTAAACCACCCACGCCCACACCTGCGACTTTTGACGAATGGTTATTTGCATCAAATTTAATGTGTATACTAGTACAATGTCATTTAGTATTTAAGTATAACACATAACACACACACACAAACAAGTTTATATATAAACAAATAACAAAATAAAAAAATAGAAATACTAATAATAAATAGAAAATAAATAAACAGCAAATAGTGTTCATATTTACATATTTCGTTATTTATTGGACGACAATTCAAAATCATAGACATCCACTGCAAAAGGTTCTTGGGGAGCATCCATTGTTTGGAAGAAATCTTTCGCAACTTTGCGCATGCAGATGAAAACTTGCCTATACAAGAACCACAAAAGAGCAAGAGAGAATTATTGGCTTCTAATCGATATATTCTCATTCAAGCCATGTAAAAAAACGTTATCCCTATTCTATGTTGCTTTTCATTCAGTCCCACAAAAGGACATGTTTCTTGTATGAACGCTTGCAAAGAAGCCTTGCCTCGTCCTTTCATATAGGGCCAGTTAAAGCCGTAATTATCTCAACCACTGCAATACTATGGGGAGGATCTATTGTTCGTGTATCGAGAGAAAGACCAGCCTCTGTCGTTCGTGTATCGAGAGAAAGACCAGCCTCTGTCGTTCGTGTATCGAGAAAAAGACGCCATGGTTAGGAGAAAGGAATATAGTAATTAGGTATTTGCTACCAAGAAAAAAAAAGGCAGCGTATATATATTAATCCAACCTTTTCTATGAGACTTTCATAAAAGATTTGATTTCTTGAATGGACGGATGAATCCATAAATTGCTGTTTTACACACATTGAACTATGATTAATAAATTACCATTAATTACTAGTAATTAATTAGCTAACGAGGCAGATGTTCGTCCATGTTTTTATTTATAATGAAGAGTGGACGTTGGATGGTATACGTGTATGTTAAACGCGTTGCAGGTTTTACAGGCGCGATTTGTGGAACACTTCCGGTCCCGAGATTACGAAATATGCTGAGTGCGATTTTATTCTCAAACTGAAATAGTATGTAGATTTGTGAACAAAACTTTGAGTTGAGCATGAAATCGTGTTCTCGCATACGGCATATTTATAATAACAATCAAGAAAACTGCTCTACTCAATGTCGGCACTGACGAATCAAGGATGATAACCGTACAGCCACAGTACAGACAGCGCATCCTATCATGATCCTGGAGAGGTAAATCCCTCGAACGTTGAACCCGAAACATTTGCTTCCCAAGCCCAACGTACAACGGCTGAGCCATCACCAGTATTCGTTGTACTTATGCTCCTAATATCAGTTTATTAATATAATAATTTCAAAGGAATAAACGTAATCAACAGGTGAATATAAGTTATTTCGGTTTTATAAATATATATGATCTAACGGATACAGTATACTAATGATTCAGTAATGAACGTCAAAGCGACAAACAATACCATCCTATTTCCCACCATATTTACCACAACCATCAACCAGACCTGAGTATCATTTCTATAAAGCGCCAAGTGAAACACTACCAAACCACACTAGTGCTAAAGCAAACTACACTCATTGAAATGATGTTACAATAAAACGATTATCTTTTTCAATTAGTAATGTGTTTGAACTGCTGAAAGATCATCCGTGAATGGAAGCCGAACCCTAAACAAATATTGCTTGGACACAGCACGGAACCTGGGCCCCGTATTGTAGCCTGCATAATGTCTCGCAGCTAATTATGCTGATCAAAGCCGCCACCAAATCACGAGAGTACGAAGCCAGGGGTGACTGTCGCCAACGAAAAACTGACAAAAACGATTGTTTTGGGCATTTAACTAATGAAGGCTTTCTGGCCCTGTCGTCTGACTGTCATACAATTAGCTCTCGTGCGGTTGATGAACCTCTTTGATTGGAACGCGAGTATCACGAGCTGCACGTGCGTGTAATTTTCTTGTCAGACGGTACAACGAAGCATTCGCGACTTAAGCTGAAAAGGAAGAGTTTGGGGTTTCAGGACTCTACGTGAAATCCAATCTTTAAGTGGTACATGATAATCACGTCTTGTGAAGGGGGGTAATCTAATTGTTATGTCTCACCACATTGTATCTTTCTGAAGGTGAAAGAAAACAACACATCAAGACATTTTATCTGTTTTCTTTCTATATCTTAGTCATTACAAATTGCAAGAGATTCAAAAGTCATCCTACTCAAAGTTATTCTTACAGGACTTCAGTAACTGAAATGAAACTAGTATGTTACGACCATAGCGGGATAGTTTGCATATTTACAAGAATTGTAGAACCTATTTGGCAGGTTCATGTTAAAACACGTGCCTGGCATCACTGATTTCCGTAATTATCATTACACCCGGGACTAAAATATCTCAAATCCAACGTAGATGCTCTTCAAATCTCTGCACCAAACCAATTCCCAGTTTCGTTTCATTACAACAACAAAAAAAGTCGCCTTGTTAACATTTAACGGTTTTGATTGCGCCACTTGTCCTATGCGGTAACCTTTCAAAAATGGCCTTGAGGTTTAGCATGGATGCAATGCTCCAATCAGGCCCGTTTTCCTGCATGTCTTGGGCCCTTGTAGTCCTTCTGGGCTGTCACCATATGGCAAAGAGTTCCTAACCAATCTCAGCCGTCGACCATGGCTCATTATCTCAGCTATGTCCAGATTGCTCATACCCCCGATTCCCCAGCCTACGGTACAGTCGCTTTCAGGGTAAATCGTAAGTTATTGGTACTTGTTAGACTGATACTTTCAGTGTATGTCAGTCCCGGGGTGGAGGGTCACGCGTGTGTATGCACCTCCCTCCCAACACCCTGACGTTTATAGGATTCTGTGTGTATGCATCTCGGCGAATTCAGACAAAGGGCAAGGAAACATATCCCGGGGGTGCTCACTGTCTCAGGTGGCAGGGACGCGACTTGCTTCAAAATTATTATGAACCGTAAAGTGACACCAATTATAACAGGAAAAAATATCATAAAGAGACAATCAAGCGGTACTTAAAATGGATACTAATGTGCATGTATCATAACGTTATCAGCACTAATAATGTTTCCATGCAGGAAATATAAAATACACTTAACGCCATGTCAAACACTTAAAAAATGCTTATAAACTAACAGTAATTCCAAGCATATTGTTTGAAACATCGGATGTTGAAACATTATATCTCACATTTGCAAAAGCATGATTACAAGTATGTCGAATTATCATGTTCAATTGTGTTTTTTTAATAATCTAGATTTACAATCAAAAGACTACAAAATATTCTTAAATATAGATCTGTTAAAGCAACAGTCGTACATTCTATAATAATAAACGGACAAGGAGTCAGTAAATAAATAGCATCTGTTTAGTTTAAACTAGGATAGGTTACAAGTTATAACAACTTGATGAAAACCGTTCAAAGAGGAAGACAAGATACAGAAAGGGACAGATGTAGAGAGATTGAGAAAATAGAACACGAAATCATGATGTACATATTGATACATCATCAAATTAGTCAAATCGTTTTGTTAGTTGTATATACAATTGTACCAAACTCAATATATTTTCAATTTCGTTTACACTTAAATCAGGAGAACCACTTAACAACAAAGTAACATCTATTTGTAAATCATAGTTCATAGTAATTGAATGAATATTCATTAGCATGTCTCTACGAAATTTATAGCGACTGTATGATCGTGGTACATGGTATTCCCTTAAAATATACTAGTAGGTCAAATTCGTGTTACCCACGATATTGTTTAAACTTGGACCCATGTGCGAATAGATTGCTTATGTCTAGACCGACCGTCTAACATGAGGTCATTCGAGTTGACGTAACTGCTATATTGACCAATGGACAAACTATAGCTGACCAATGCCAACGAACACGTTGACAGAAGGACGAGTTTCAGGATTGACTCCCAGTTTGAGCAGGTGCTCGTTCTGCTAAACAGTTTCACGTATCTCATTTAAGAAGTAGCCATTCTCGTAATGACCGTACAGGGACTAACATTCGCCAATCCGATGCATATACAGGTGTTAAAAGTTCACCCATTCACGTTAATTACCTCCAAATCAGGCAAATATAACGGGAACCTCACCTGGGTTTGACGGGGCTAAAACCCAAGATACCTAATTAGGCGCCGACCGACGTTCACTCGTCCACAGTCAATGCAATTACTACGCGGTCTTCTAGGCGGTGATGATCCCGATATCACGCGTCGTAGAAAAATACCGCTATTTTTTCTATGATAAAATGTTCTAGAAATATATTTTTCAATAATATTTTTAAAACTAATTTTAGACAAGGTAGTTTCTTTATTCTCTGTTTCTTTTTGGGAATGTACATATTTTCTTAGGAAAAATCCAATTTGGCAATAAAATATGGAGAAGAGAAACTTTTTTTATTCTATTATTTTTGGAACAGTTCTCTCAGTCCTTTGATGCAATTCTAGAGCTACGCAAGTCAACAGGCGAGATGTATAGTCGTGTTTCTTCTGTCTGTGTTATCGGTTTACTATTGACTCCTTTGTGGATTCCCTCAATACATTACAGCAGTTTTCAATTGATTTTAACGCTTCGTATATGCGCGAAACTCTGGTTTAGCTGGCACGTGTATTCTCAGAACTATTGTAGTCCTACAGTTGTTGTAACTGGGCTCCCGCTACAATAAAACGTGTTCAGCTTACAGTACGCGTACGATGCCCTGGCAGATCTACCTATCTAAATAAGCAACTACATGTATACACACTGAAGCTATTATATAGATACATTTGTAATGTGTTTAAGACGAAAACAAGATCAATGTTAAAGTTAACTTTGCAGTAGATATTAGTGTGGTTTAAGAAATTTACAATTGAGATGTCTTATATGCAGCAATGACATTCTTTCGTTGGGAAATGCTTCAGCCTATTGCTTCACTGGATGGTTCCATGATGGGGGTTTTAAATTATTATGTTTTCTCCACTCCATTTATTTTCCGTACAATATCCTAGATTCCCTCAAACCTGTTTATACATAGTCTGGATGCAGCACCCAATCAATAGTCTGTAGTAAAACTCAGTTCCGGGTTCATAAAATGTAAGATTTGGAGTTTTACCATTTTTGGTTTCTTTGTCAACCAGCTAACTTCTTCGTTATGTTTTGTCAGCAGAAATGGAATGACACTTTCCGATGATAAATGTCTGTCGATATCACTGCAGTTACGACATTGTTACGATGAAATGTAAACACATCCCACGATGCTAGCTCGGATGTTGTTCTTAATAGTGTGTCGATGCCTTATCCAAACACAGGAAGACAGATATACGACAACTGAGACATACAGACAATTCTGGGCAATTGAAACAACCTCGTACATGTACAATTATGATTTGTGAATGGATCACTAGAGTATAAACACATGCAGAACGGCAACTGAAATGTTTCTAAAGATAATTATTGTCTTTAGAAAATGGACATGTCTAGGTTATGTGACGTCGTAGGTGTACATTTAAATACATTTAGGAATGTTACCAACATAGCTTAAGGTGGGCCACATTCAATATAGAATTTCTATTATATCCATTGGATGCCTGTTTCATTCTGTGTACGATCTACATTAATATAAACTACTTAACTCACCTCTTCCGACACGTATAACAAACGTTGGGAATTTATTATAATAGCATTGCTGCATTCTAAGGGTTATTCTAACATTGGTGTATTCTAACATTGGTGTATTCTAAGGGCTGTATTCTAGCATTGCTGTGTTTAAGGTTACTTGCCGTTATAGTCTCGCACAATGTCGGAAGTTGCATGCGTTGTGCATGGGTAATAATGTATTCCAAGCAGCTAGAGGCATTGAAACACACGGGAGATAACTACAAGTGGAAGCGAGTAACGCGCATGTCCGGGGTACTTACCATTTGCTGCGAAATCGGGTACGTATTGCTCGCCTTCTTCTGTACCAGAGGTGCAGCGCGCTGAAATAAACAGCCAGTTTAACGTTAAGATATGTATAGGATGAAACCAGTTTACTCTAAAGCTGCATTGTCCCGTTTACAATAGATCGATTTAGTAGATCTCCTAATGTTATCATTATTACTAATAGTACACAGTGGACATGTTGAATAACGTGAGAGCATTTACAAATGCAAGTTTTGAAATTATTTCGATATGTTATTCTTTATTAAAGAACAAACTTGTTCAATTCTGGGTTGTTATTTTAAAGTATTGATGCATTAACATTCTCTCCGCTGCAGGCAACCAGATATGCCCTATACATCCAGCAGGTAGGGGAGGGGGTTAACGTGGCTGACATAATTTAGTAATTAAACATTTAACGTTAAGGAGATACAAATAACAATGTGTTAAACTAAATATTGTAATTGAAATTTGCGACAACATCGCACAGTCAGAGCAACAGCAGTCTGTTTGTACAAATATAATATCTCCCCAATTTTGGGTTGGCATTGTTGACGCAAATGTGGGCAAACATTTTTGTGATCTCATTGACAAATATGGTACGAGCTCGGAATTTCTTGTCACAAATGGTATACATTATTCGCGAAACAATTATTGATGTCAGTAAACCAACTGATCTCAAAACAAATACAAAGTCATTGACTTTAGCATATCGTCATCGTTCGAAATATTCCAATTTTGTAAATTTGGCATATTAAACACTATGTTCCTTTTTTACATGTTGCACGATGACAAATATCGCACTGCCGTTGACCAAAAAAAAGGTGTTTAAATATGGCATAAAGTGTTTCAATATGGCATAGTCTTGCCATGTGGACATGCGGCACTAAATTGTCTCGAAACGAATAAATATGGCGATTTGATTTGAATTTTACTCAAGGATACAATTTTACTGAACTATACAATCCAATGAATGGTTTGGCTATTGAGAATACAAAAGTATCCTGGGTATTGACCATGGTTCACACACTTCAGCCGGGGTTCATATTACAAATATAATTCGATATTTCTTTCTGTGCAAATAAATTCAATATGCGACTATAACTTTTGAAACGTTTACCTTGCATACTAGTATATCTATTAAGCATAAATACTTGAAGATCATTAATACGCAATCATGAACGAGATATTGGCAGTAACGCCGTGACTTAAGGAAGGTCTGATCAATCTCTCAAGAACTGTTTCACAAGCTATTCAAGACCAGAATAAAAATGTGATTCTACTACAAGTTTGTTTGTTAACCACTCGGGAACAATGTTCACACAAAAGGCCACATATCGGCCATGGTTTTGAGATTTGGAAAGGAAAATCACTGAACATCTCAACTCTCGGAGGTATTGTGTGGCCATTTTTATTTGTCTCCTTTCTCCGCCGAATACGTCGATATGTCGTATTGTTCCGATTTCAATCAGAATTTACGTTTAATAGATTTCCTCGATATTTTCCGTCGTACGAGAAGCGTATAAATGCAATGATACAATAGAATATCAGCCTTTGGAGATGTTTATGTGTGATACAATAGTGTCGATATCACTTAACAGAGACGTAAATACCCTTAGACAATAGACTTGGTCTGTCAATAGTCGTGTGTTGGTCTCGAACTATGGCGGGGTGGAAGTCGATACAGAATTACATTTGGATGGGCAGACTATGCCATGTTGTATTCATTTGGCTCCTTAAAGACATTTGATGTCTGCGATGCCTCTTTATGTATGTTATATATATATATATATATATATATATATATATGAACTCAAACTCAAAACACAATGTACATACAACCTCTAAATACAATGTACGTACACACACGCGCTCACACACACATAACCACAATGCTATTAATTGTATAAAATTCATACTGGGTTAGGGGGTTTTCTCCAGTAATTGTTAGCGGATGTATTATTTAAACATCGAAAGTCTACCATTACGTTAAATCATGAAGTTTCTATCCAAACCACATTTGAATTATATACTCAACAACAAAAGCTTATCAAATTTGTTTACAGCTGAATGCAATTCAAATGCGTGTATGATTTCATTCAAAATCCGGTCACTTAAACTGGTCAATTATCTAAATGCGCTATGCATTCACACAAACATGCACTGATACAAACGCCATGCATAGCAACCATTGCAAGCATCATTAGCAACGACGCTTTAATGTTCACGATACATGTCTACAGATAGTTTCGTGGTTCATTGAAAACAAATATTTAAAACGCTATGTACAGTGCCATATCGATGTTCATTAAACATAACGGCAGTTATCTATAATCTTCTAGTAGGTGTCACCGGAAGCCTGTAAACGAGACCCAACATTCCCTATTCGATATGTCCATGTGCATGTGGTACAACAAATAATCATGTTCAAAGTAATATGACAAATGACAAGAATCCACACATTGAATGACATTTGTGATCAAATTTGCTAAAGTTCTTTTGTTGAGTTAATGGTTTCGATATTTCATGGCCGTAATTTTGTTATAAAAGTCCAAAAATAATTGTTTTATACCGCCATTGCACACACGTATTTGAATAGTATGAACACTTTTTATATTCAAGAGTTAAATTAAATTGATTTTTTTTTCTTTTCTTTTCTCCATGTTATCGTGAAATGCAATTCTAACACAAAGGCAGACTGTAAGAGACAGACGCTTTCAGGTGAATTTAATGACGAGCCACTTGTCAATATTGTTCGTTTAAACGATCGCCTTAAACAGTCAGTGTGGTGAACATAGAATTTAATCTTGGCCTAGCCATCGGTAATGGGCCATCTTGGAAATCCAGAAAATCCGTACGCGACTTAACACTGGGAGGTGACAGGGAGGTGTGTTGACATGGCGCCCATCTTGGATACAAACACGCGCAGGCGCAGACGACGGCACAGCGTGTTGCACTCGCCAACTATTTATGGCACTCTATAAAACGTATTAAATTTTGAATTTCGCCGACAATATTTACTATGCTCGCAAGAAAAGCGTTGACATTTTAGCATTTAGGTAAACTTTCAACTTTCATTGGTTTTTTTTTTTTAGAGCTTTTGTATCTGGATCTGTTTAATATATATATTATTTTTATGAAACTGTTCTGTAAATCTGACAAATATGACGACTGAAAATGAATGAATTATTGTTTAACGCAATTTTCGACATTCAACCGAAAATACGATGACATACAGAATAATCTCGCCTTCATTATAATGTACTGTAGACGGAACAGACTAAAATCCTTGTAATACGGCCGTATTTTGTTGATCTTCAATTTGTCAACATTGTCTATTGGACAACTCGACATATTTGCATTCTAGTGGCTAACCCTAGAAACACCGAAACGTTTGTTATCTGTATTGTACGACGATAACATTGCTAAACAACAGGATAGCACTCTAAGTTGATTCTATATTTCACAAAACGTAAACGCCTTTTTATGTTTCAACATGGTGGCGCACGGTAGACCGCTCAAGTCCAGCATGGTCGGGCTTGGAGGCCAGTCGGATGGGTGACCAAAACTAACCTGAGAGTATATAGGAATCAGTCCTGACCCATACTGAGACATACGTTGAACATCTTGTGATGTCACCTTAGGCAAGTTAGTTAGTTCGATGGTGCCTCTGTTCAACAAGCAGAACATGGGTACCCGTTAGGAAGAGATGGTGATGTGAGTTGAGGGGAAAACCGATTGCACAGTGATCCATTGACCGGGGTAATAATATGTACGCACTTCGAGAATGCCCCAAGTGGTGTGGAAGAGGCGCTATATAAATGGGCAATTATTATTATAACTATGGTATTCAGGTAAGCCATACATGTATATGGTTAATAAATCATACGAAATACATAATAAAGATCACACTTATAAAGCGGCCAAGTACAAACCATTAATGTTGCTTTAAAGCTCTGCCATACATAGACATGATCTATTGTAGAGTAAAGTGTTCTAACAATCCGCTTTATAGACAAACAATATTCATAATTCTATTCCGTTATTGTTTTTGATTTCTATTCGTTAAGGTATCTTCGCATACTAAATGTACGTTGAAAGTGTTTTATTCAATCTTATTTCTAAATAGCTTCCTACAGAAAAGATTTGTCGATGCTGCAACACATATTTTTATGTTTATTTAATTCTGTGTGGTAAATATCTAAAGAGTTTAGGTTTTAAAAAGTGCTTGGAACTAAATAGGTTTTGGTTCAGATTTCACTTTGCGACATCGCTCAAAACAATTACAGTTGTCTACAGCATATAGCTCCTGGATAACTGAAGCGCTGCCTTTTTCAAGACATAAATGTCAAATTGTAATTCCATTTTCCCTATTTCCTTTAAGTAACCGTCTTGGAAATGATGTGTTCGGAACGGTACGAGACCAGTTTGTGTTGGGTAGCCGACATTTCTTGTCACTCCTTTGTTCCCAGTTTCTTTTTTGGCGACAGTGGTAGTTTGTAATCAGCGAATTTGCATCAGATCTCAAACTGACTTCGAAATTCCTGATCGATAAGGGTCTTCATGATGTGTCCTTTCAAAACCACATCTTGTCAGGGTACAAAACACATGCAAGTGACAGAAGAAAATCAAAATGGCGGCTGCACCTGTTACGCAGACGACAATTTGAGGGGTAATGTAGAAAAAAAGGCGCCATATCATCTTTACGTGAGGATATTCGCGAATTAGGTTTCCGTTTACATCCATCTGTGGGTTACATTGTAGGATCTGACAGAACATCGTGGCTGCTGAGAATAAAGGAAACAGGAACATGCCTCGGCCGCCTAGTATAAAACCAGTCACTGTAAACGAGGTCCGTTCTACACACAAATAACCAGACGGATGTAGACAGGGGAACACATTAAATATAACGCATGTGGGTGCGATTGTTCGATCGTATGACCATTCTTAAGGGTTTATTCGTTGACCATTCTTGAAGCATGAACCATCGAAAACCTTATAATTACATTCAATTGGATTAATAAATATAAATATTGAGTATAAATATATATTATTCGCGTAACATCCCTGTTAGCGTAATGTGCTCTACCTGTGAAGTAAGTACAACATACTGTTTAATGATACACTGAGGAATTCAACGTCGATTATCCAAGCATGACTCGATTCCAGAGCGAGATTGTGTACAGCCCCATCTCACTCAAACAACAGGTTAAACTGTGTCTAGGTGGCAACACGGTTCCAACTGTGACGCGCACATGTACCAGGTCCTGCTCTTTCTGCGTGTACTCGCCAAGCGAAGGCACCCAAACAAACACACACAGACAGACAAACATATACATGAACACTTAGTGAACTCAAACAACGCCAGATACGTTTCATCGCTTCTAACTCTAGATAAGGTAATTGAAAACTTGCCTCCAACTTCTGGCAAGCTAATGTTCTAATGTTCTAATGTTGTGACAGGTTGTCTATAGAAGTAGGACGAAACTTACATGACATGTATTAGCTATAAAAAGCACAGGCACAATTGTTAGCAGTGCAAAGAAAGTATGATGTATCGTTGACTCGTTATTTCTTTGTCACTATTTCACTTCCGAATAATCATTTCTATTGAAAACGCTATCGTGAAATTGTTTCTAAATATTCTAGAATGTAGTCTAAGTGTCGGATCATACTCAGCACCACTCAGCGTAAGACAAATAATTAATTTGTCCTTGGCTTTGTATTATTGACGTCATGCCAAGGCTTTGTATTATTGACGTCATGCCAACAGGGTATGTCCCAATAATTGCTATGATATATACTTGTATATTTGTGTGTGTGTGTGTGTGTGTGTGTGTGTGTGTGTGTGTGTGTGTGTGTGTGTGTGTGTGTGTGTGTGT